>DWGJ01001239.1:0-21305 GCA_018246895.1 Aspitha aspitha aspitha
GTAGAACGGATAAGTTTGTAAGTTCTAGTGGCACCGGTCGCAACAAAGTTTAAACTTTATTGTGGGACAGAAAAAGTCCAATTTGGCTCGGTCAGTTTTTCAACATTTTTATAACTGTCTCGACTTCGAACGGCCTTAAGAGATTTGAAAATCAAAGGAGTTAAATGCTTTCCAAGACTTTATTTACTATTGATTTTTAGTTTTTTCTTTTTTTCGTCTCACGTTGAAATTGAAGCGTAATGTACTCTCCAAAGTAGTTCAAGGAGGTTTCACAAACAATTTCACTTGGTAATTTAGATTTCCAAGTTTAACAGGTTTAAAAGAATTTTCGCCAGTCGCAGAGTGTTTATTGTAAGTTCGGAACTTCGAATCCACTTCGGACTTTGAAAATTGAATAAGTTATTATTGATACCAAAGTTACACCAACTAACACTTCATAATTTCACAAATATGGTGGTCCCAAACTGTTTTATTCTATTCCTGTTCTTTTACCAATATTCAATATCAACAAAGTATGTAATCTCATTGACTACAACATCTGTATAATGATGATTTGTATCAAACATTATATTATTCCCTAAATAAGGAGTTGGAATGGTCCAATGATGATGTTGATGGCATCTACCATGATGTCCACTAAGTGAGAGTAAGCAAACTTCCCGCGCCTAACACAACATTAGAAAGAAGAGGTACTTTCTATTTTTACATTAAAGAATTTTACAACTTTAGAGGGGCGCACGTTTCCTCAGTATAGTTACCTAACATGTTGAAACATCTTAGATGATAATTTTAGACTCTTATGAGTATCTGTCTGTTTGTCATGTATTTTCATCATGTGCATGTACATCGACACCGAGCTGGAAATATAGGAAATATTCTCTAAAAACAAAAAGCTATCCGACCCACTAGCTAGTTTAAAATAAAATTGTTATTTCGAGCTGTCACTTACATGCAGGGAATAAAAGACTGATTGTTATAATAATTTACAAAGACCATACATAAACTGAAAGGGTTCTTTTGAAATGAATCTTTCTTCAGAAAGTGTCCCTTACCAAAAACTAATTAACCTCAAACGATATTATTCAGGGGAAGTTAGAAAAGATTCCTGCCGAAGAATTAGGAACCTCTACGTAATAAGTTCACAGCCATTAAGGAAGGTAGAAAGTACAGAGTGAAGTTTTATTTTGGGTGCGATTGCGATAAATTATTTTGATCAAATTAATCTTTTTATAAAATTTTTTGGTCAATTTATTCATGTTAAAACTGGATCTGATTAACGAGTAAATACACTTAAAATTCAATACAGATCATTGATCAATTCACTTGAGCCAAACTGTCGTTGGATATTAAATTGTTGGGTCATGTATACATTTTATTTGGATTTGTAAACTGGCGGGATTGCAGCCAGGGTCAGAACTACGGTGTTTAACATTAGAACTGCATCCTGAACGCTTAAAAATTCCAATATGGAACGCAAAAATAATAACAACTGAAATTTTCGGAAATTCAAAAGTGCGACCAACCCGAATAGAATTTCAACGTAATTTTCCAAAGAAATCTAATCTACCTAACAATGGGAGTCCCCCAGTTACCCAACACTTTGCGATAATACGTTATTCGACGTGAATTATGTGAATAATTCGAGCTCAAGCGACTCCAACCGCGAAATTTTAATAATGAATTAAAACATCCTTTCAAAATGTAAATTTTTAATTAGGATGGCGCTGCGGCCGCCCCTACTACCGGCGTGCTGCCCGATATTTGTTACGAATTTGCAATAAAACGCTTTCAGACTATGTGAATAACGTCTACATCAACATAATATCTATGGATGTATTATAATAAAACAAAAATGAACGTCTTTCAGAGCCAAAGTCACATTTGATTAAATAACAGACAACATTTTCTATGAGTAGCTTCCTCTAAGTGCCAATGGGAACAGTAATGATTCTTATACAATACAGATAAGAAAATTAGATTTCTGTCTCCCGCTGAGAGAATGACGTACAAATTGACATTCAGATAAGTAAAAAATACCTTAATTGAATCTTTCACAAACTTTTGTACCAAACCTTTTTCCATCAACTTTGCATGAAATAAAAATGTTCGCTTTTCCCGAAAGAAATTTAGGCGTTGGACTTCAAAGAGCACACAAACAAATTATCCGTTTAAAGGTTTAGAAAGATTTAGTGCTTAAGTACTGAATCCGTTTCCTTTTTACTTCGACACGAAAGCAATCTGGGCTTAAAAAACTCTATTAACAATTGAAGCCGGTATCCTATTTCGAAAAATGTAAGAACGTTTAAAAGGCATTTTACAAGATAAGGTACCAGAGACGTCCAGAGTAGTGTTATCTTTTTAAAACCTGTCTTGCTGGACAGGGTAATTTCTCAAATGAAAATGGTTTAGGTTGTTGTCTACCATCCTGGCTAACAGGTTGCCATACTCGAGAGGCCTTAGACGATGTTATGGAAAATTGTTGGACGCGTAGGATTATTTGAGATGTTTGTCTTTTTCGTTATAGCGTGTGATAATTAACCGTAAAAGCGCACGCAAGTGTCACGAACATATACTCGTATATATGAATGAGAACTACATATTATCGTAAGACGAAGCGACCATTCCTACATAATTACAGAGAGTTCCCAATAAGCTAATGACAGTAATAGCGAATCAGTAAAGCGCTAACGACTGAACCCAACAAAGGACCAAACAAATACTTACGCAATGAATTGGAAAACCGACGGTTGTCTAAGATCCCGAATCAATTCCATTTAACAATATTTCTGTAAGAAAACCCTTTGTTCCACCGCTTAAGCCCTTTGTCTTGGAGGACAGTGGACAAAGTTTTGGTAATTAAATTTTTATATCCTCTTTTCGTGCCGCTCCTAAATGAGCCTGAATATTTTTGTCAAGAAAATTTTGGCGATGGTTTTAACGGGTCTTCGTTTTATACCGTAAAGTTATTATAATACTTATATATTTACGTATTTCAGTTTTAACGGTAATACCACAACCGTCCTAAAAGTCACGTATTTGTTGTTTTTGTTAAATTTTTTATCAGCGAACATGTCAAATTATTGTTGATCAATAAATAATCTGATTCCCCAGTAAAAATGAGATTGCCTGAAAATTTAACACTCCTTTTTGTTTTGTTTACATTGTGTGTGGTTGTAGCCTATTCTGATTAATAGATTTTTCTATTGTATTCTATTCTAAGTCAGGGGTAGTTGCTAAGCTCGAGGATCGTAACGAACGCTGTACTAGGTCTATATACATACATTACATGTAGAAGGGTGACCACACCTTTAAGATCGAAAAGGGTTTTAAGATGTTTAAGTTTTAAAAAAATCGTGATACCATGATACAACAACGAAATTGCTGCTTCGCGGTATATACATATTTACCTAGACTAGTAGTGTTTCGGTCTTGAATTCAAGATATAAAATTCTAGAATCTTGGACTAAATAAACGCATTTACTTTAAGGTTCTAAATCCTACCTAAACTTTTATTCGTTTTTAAGCATTTTCACTAGAAACTTGTTTAAACAGTAGATTTATGGTAAACGCTCGCGTGGCCTTAGGATTTTATTGCCACATAAAAAGTAAATTCAAATTAACTCCTGATGTAACTTCCAACTAACTTCAACCCTCCTTGGTGGAAATTATTGCCCTTTTTAATAGCTAATATGATAAGGTTTCAACTTTGGTAGTTAATTTTTGTAATTGTTAAAAGCACTTTTAAATACAAATAACGAGTACAATATATAGTAATATTTAAAAGTTTGTTTTATCGTTTTGTTTTGTCTCGTTTTTTGTGTAGAGCACAGCAAACACGTTAAATAGGGACAAAAGATTCAATGAATAAAACTTGTTAATTAAGCGTTTATGACCTACATAGGTCTTGAATTTAAACATCAGGCTGTAATGATATCTAAGTTGAAAACCTTTGTTTTAATACCGTAATTAACATTAAAACTTAATTGCAGCTTTTGTTATTAAGATCACGGTATTGTGGCGTTAGAAGGACCAAAATCAAAAAAGTTTCCAATAAAAAGGTGAAAACGCCACGGGTAGCTGAAAACTCATCGACATGTACCTAGCACCGGGAATATTAATATTGAAATGAGAACTGGAAGGGGATATTCTTGAAACGTACGCAAATACTTATTATCGTTTGGTACAATTTTTGTAATTAACTTTTAACATAATTTACAATAATTTGAAAGCAACTACCGGTTAAAAATTAATCTTAGAATAGTCAAATATAAATTGAAAAAAAAAATAGTATTCATATGTCTCTATGTCGTTATAGATCATTTGCTATCGAAAAAAGCTATTTAAAATCCATCGTTTAACTGCGAAAACAATTGAAATCATTTACCTTATTCGGATCCAAGGACGAAATAAGAGGACAGCCTGGAAGAATTAGATTAATGTTGTGAACGGTCCTTACAAAAGTTTCCAGCTTTTTTCCATAGTTTACGAGCAAAAGGCGAGATAACGGAATCGTTAATGGAATAGTCACCCGTTGCGCTCAGTCGGCGAGTGAGACATCTGATTATCGCTTAGTTTTACAGAGCATGCGATTTTACGAATAGCTCCCCCTAAGCTTACTCCCCACTTGTTGGGGATTAAGGTATCCTTTTGTGGAAAATATTGCAGAATGTGCGTTTAATCTGAACGGGAGAGGCCCACGCTTCGCTTGCTTTTTTGTTAGGAGAAATTTTTATTTTTATTCAAGATAATCTCGGAGCAATTTCACTGGCAATCGCTACCTAGCTACCGGTCCTATTCAACGAATTTATAGCAATTTACTCGTTACACAAACCTTAATAAGGGATTAGCGAACTGCGAACGGTAGCTTTGTATTGATTAAATGGAAACGTGTGGCATTTAGTAGCGACACGGGCCATATTTATTCGTATGTAAAACACACACACACATACCCACAAGTATGAGTGATAGGAATTAGAAGTGAAGAAATTAGAGATCCATGAATGAACCAATTGACTGACCTCTTGATCCAGTGGTTAGATACCCTGACTGCCGTGCCGGGGTCGTGGGTTCAATTATCACCCAGGGCAAACATTTGTGTGGTTAGAGCATTTGTTTGTTCTATGTATGGTTGTAATACTATTTACATAAGAGATAGAGAAAACTATTTTAATATAATAGTATATTATACTATATACTCGTACGAGTATATAATAGGTTTTGTACTACTGCTTTTCGACTAATGGTAATCAGTCACAGGTAGTCAAGTAAAGGTTGCTTACTGTCTTTATAAGGTTTGCTTGCTGGTTTAGTTATTTACCTTAATTGTGTAGTTGACGTGTTGTATTCTACACTCAGAATTAAAAGCTTCTGACTAACCATTACGTACAAGGACAACAAGTTTATCTATGCGAAAAGAATGAGTCAGAACATCCCCTCACTAATCGAGGCGACCAGATTTATTGAAGCATTCTGGATAAATTATAGGAGTTAATGCTATCTTTACGGTCATATTGCTGACATTACCATCCTACCCTGCACTGGCTTGTTAGTAAATTGGATAATTCTTCAAATATAAACGTCAACAAACGTAAAAAAAACAGCATAATAATAATTTACTTTAAGTCCATAATTATAATTTTTTAAGCACAGAAATAAGCTGTTATAGTGTTTGACGTATTTTGTTCAGTTGGTAATCTAAACTCATAATTTGTAAATGATAAAAATGTATTGTAAAAATAGTTTAAAATTAAAATCTGCAGTGTTACTTTGCCTAATTACATACATATTATTTAATTTAACATGAGTGCAAATACACATACAGAACATCAGTCTTTGATAGACTTTTATATGAGGGGCGACCACACTGAGTCTTTTGTTCGGTCGTTGACCCGTCCACGTAATAAATATGACAATTTTCCTTATGCTTTGTAATAATTGCACTTTACCATCAACTCGTTGCCAAATTTGTGTGGACCATTTCTGTCCTTAGATTTCTCTACGTTATAGCCCTAAATGACGATTATAGTGTTCGTTCTTTTACGTGTCTTAATGTCAAATATAATATTATGTTATAATGTGTTGAAATTCAGAGTTTAAATTTGCGCGTGTAAGGATTCAATTACCCAAAAATTGCATGTTTTGATTGTTGCGAATATTTTCTCTATTACTTCCTTAAACCAGTTCAAACTATTTTGCTCATTGAAAACAGTTGTGATGTGGTTTCCAACCGGAAAGTGGAGATCGAAACCTGTACAAAGTCATAAAGACAATCACGACTCTGCATCGAAAGACACCCCAGAATAAAAGCGAACCAAAACAAGCATTCGAAAAATTTTAAAGTTATCATTCAAAAGCGTAGACAGTCGACCTCTGCACGCGAACAGAGACAACCCTAGACTACTATTGACGCTCCGTCAAGCATGGCTCTCGAAGAGATAAAATGGATACAGGGTTGCCTCACGCTTTTTAAATAACATAATTATTTGAAACTACGCATTTTTTAATTTTATTAGTTGTTTTAGAAAACCAAACACATTCACAATTAGTCTAACAAAAGTAAATAATTTAAAAAATATCTCTTATATTCTTAAAATAAGATAGTTCATGGTATCAAAAATTATAATTGTAATAACACATTGTTTCTACAGTGCACAAATACATCCATCAATCATTTACTTTAAAAAGCTATACGGAAATACAAAAAGCATATAGAGAGAAATCGATTTATATCTCTGGAATTGAGGTCGAGTGCCAACCCTAGCGTCTATTGACGCAGCGCCGTCAAGCGTAGCTCTCGAAGAGATAAGACACAGCTAGGGTTGCAACATCTTTCTTATAGCCGCTTTTTAGCTACACATTTTCTTTATTTTTCATATGTCACATTAAATCGTTATCAGTTAGATTCAAGTTGGTATAAAAATTTTATAACAGCATTTATATTTTCTTTTTTATTTGTAAAGATTTTACACAAAACAGTTTGCTATTAAACTATAATAATTGTGCGGCAATTTCAATCAATTACCAATAGAATTAGACAAAAAGAGTTTTTACTCTGACACTTATACATACAACAACTACTTATACTCATGTCTATTTTTGCACAATTTTTTACAGATATCAAGTAGGTATGCATTGTAATTTAATACGTAAATTATGTAATTTTAACTGATATTGCCTTTGATTATGTTATCTATGTTTCAAATCAGAAAAGATGAAAAAAAAAATATTTTTCTAACTTCAAAATTTGTAGTACATGCAAGCCCTGGCTAGCAATAAGCGTGATTCGCTAGCGGGCTATAGCGCTCACTACGTCCATATGTCGAATACATTGCTCTGACGTCATCACTTGAGTATAAGAAATTCATTCTTCGTACGCTGAAATTATTTCAGCCCTTCCATACACTAGAGTCCAATACATTATAACTGGTTCTGAGCGCACCTACAGGAGTTAAATTTCAGATGTCGTTTTACGTAAAATAAAAACTTCCAAATTTCAAATTAGAGTACAAAGTATTAGTAGGTTCTGCCTAACCATATATTTATGCAGTATTAACAGTCTACGTAGAAATAGATTCGTTCGATAATGCTATTTTGGATGAGTTTTTAATTCGGCACAATTTTTTTTACAGAGGCGATGAAAACGTTTCTTCGATAACTAAAACGCAGAGCACGCTATTATTCTGATATGTTTTTATTAGAACTAAAGTTTTGCGCATCGGTAGTCAAATTGCTTGATTGCTTTATCGTGTATCCAGGGTGTTTATGTGCAGGTTTTGTAAAATGAACTACAATTGTTAATTTTTAGAGGTTTTTGTTATAAGCAACTTTGGACGAAGCACTTTATCTCTATTTATATGACTTACATTACCATGTTAAAGTATGCATGTTTCTGACTAACTTTGAGAGGCTGGTGGTTCAGATTTCATCGTTATAGACCGTAGTAAGCGGTTCGAATCCTTGGAAGAAAGCAACACCTGTCGCTTTGCGTAAGTATACGCGTGTATCAAAGAAGACATGTTGAAGGACCCGTCCTATAAGGGTGCATAGTAACCCTTCAACCTTTTCGATTTTATAGTTTTGTTTATTTTGCTTCCTGAAAAATGTCTGGAGCACCAACATTTTTCACATCCCTGTCGTGTTGATTGATGGATCCCATTACTAAGGTTTTTAAACCCGTTTGTATGATATCGACTAGCTTCAACCAATTATAATAATCACCGGAATGTTTTATCTATGGTTTTTATTAAAGAACGAAAAAATTTAAGTCATTTACCAACCGTAACTCAATTCATTAGTTGCCGGCGCCTGGTTCACGGTTAAGATACTTACGGATGTAAAGGAAAAATAATTTTAGCTTTCACTGGATACTTTTTAACGTAGTTAAAACGGTTAAAGTTTACGACAGCATTTTGTTCGAGATTTTTCTTTATATTCAGTTTTACGTCTTACATTTCCGAGTTAATTTTCCACTGAATTACAGACGAGTAACAACGGAGCGAAATCTAACTACAAGGCCAATATTTTCATACCAAAAATTATATTTACCGAAGTACCTCAAGCAACGGCCCTATTAAATCACCCCAGCGCGAGGGTGGCTCGGAGATATTGGCGCAAATGATTTCCTCAGATACAGGGACGTCAGGTTGAACGAGGATCGAATTTATATCACCTAGTCGACTATTTTTTCATAAACCTCTATTTAGACTTCACTTGCAGTTCGTTTCTAGAAATCTACGCGGTTTCGTTTTATTTGAGATTAACTTTGAAGCAGGATCCGACGTTTCGATTTGTGCTGTATTTTTGGCAGTAGTTTCCACTATTTCTCTTTTATACTCGATAAAAAATTTAAAAACTATCATACATATCAATGATCCTAATAACCTTAAAATAACTATCAGATTTATCAGATAATAAGTATGACGAGTGTACAGATAGATCACTTAAAGATCTTTGCATTCATTTACATCTAATCTCAAATAGGTGAAGCAAGCATAGCCCGGGAAGTTTTAGTCCCTTTTCTTAGACCCTAAAAAAAATCGCAAAGAAGCCTGCTCGTCTAAACATTCTGCATGACTGTCTTAAGGAAGGTAAAGTGCTCAACGACTTTACGATCAGTGTGGTAGACCTTAACTTTCATTCCTCACATTCTGAGATGCGACTTGAATGAGACATAGCAACTGTAAAGACGGATACTAAAAAAAATCGTTAAACATTGTAACGGAATAAATTTCATGAAATTTCCTGCCTAGTTCGCTAGAACACTATGAACGCCAGTATGAAAGTTGAAAAGCTCCGACCACGTGATTTGTTTATGTTTATTGATGGATGTATGGTAACAAAAGCTCGATGTAATATTTATCAAACGCTGTGGACTCGTATGAAATATTTATCAGAACACCATACTCCATTTCGCGGTTTCGGAGAGCTCACACTTTTTTTCAGTTCCGTTCCAAATATTTATTTAGTTAGATACTGAAAAAATAGCACCTAAAGTAAATCGGCGGATCGTGCGATAGCAGTTTGAAAAATACTAAATAGTAGAAAAAGCCTTGTGTGAAGGTGTCCCAGGTCAATATTTTTATTGTTACTTTTACAAAAAAAACGAAATTTATTGCGCGAATCAATAATCTACCAGAAATTGTTAGCAAAAAGTTAACCCTGACTACAAAAGAATAAATCCCTTTCAAAAAAAAATTACAGAAAGACGCAATAGGAAGTTGTACAGAGAATCACGCAAGCGGACAAGCGCTCATTACCCAGTGACGTCACTCCCAATTTTTGTTGAACGGCACCCGGATATTGTTCCCGAAGAGACTTGTTTTGTGACGAATTGGGAGTCTCATTCTATTATCGATCTGGTTTCAACGAGAACAAAAGTTGCAAAGGAAACAAGAGTAACAATTGGAAAAGTAACAAAGATAGATCAGTGGTGATTCCCATCAGAGAACATAGATAATTGATTGTTACACTGTTTACGCTGCAAGATTAAGTACCTACGGTACTGCAAAAATAAGCTCCTATCTAAGAAGATTGATTTGCAAAAAATACTTACTAACGGGACTCTACAGTGATGATAATTTTTGCAAAAGAGTATGCACCACAGCTAAAACATAAAAGATAAAAGCTGCTGCAAAAGATACAAAAATGTGTGCAAGTGATACGTGTGGTAGAACAATAAATGGATTTTTCAATCGACAAAAATAAATAAATAGCGAAAATGTAACTATAAATTGATTGTAAACGATATTTCTGAGAATTTTGAAATAATGCCTAACATTTTTGTTAGTTGATTTAAGTGTAACAATCATGTAAACATCTTTATAGTACTAGATAACAGTCGATATACGAAGTGGCCAACAATATCGAAAGATTTCAGCCAAAAGTGAAATTATTTACAGTATAAAAGAAATCGAACCAAAAACATGAAGCAGAAGGAAATAGGACATAAAAGGCACGAACGCGCACAATCGCTCATTACTGTGTGACGTCATACCCAATTCTTGTGGCGCGTCACCCAAATATTGTTCCCGGAGCGACTTCGTAGCGTTCTGTAACGAATTGGAGCTCTCGCTACAAATCGACCCAGTTTCAACAAACAGAAAAGTTACAATCTTCAAATGAGAATCAAATACTCGCAAACGCGAATCGGGCGCGTTCACGTTATGAATCGAAAAATAAACAGGTTTGTTCAATTCTGTGACTGCTCGCATGCTTGTTTGTTTCTCACACACTCTAAGTCCTCCACGAATGTGGCGGCATCGCTTAAACCGTCCCGGGATTAATCGGGAGAAATATAACACACACATACATAAAAACACAGAGACAAACGAATCTCGAATACTACAAAAAAAATCCTGATATTTTACCGAACTTAGCTGTCGTTTATACATGAGGTTTATGGCCGGACATGCGAATTATCTAGTATTAGGTATGCTCGCGGCTTCGCCCCGTGGAAGTCAATATTGTCTCGTTATTGCAACATTTGTCATTGCTGCTCCACTTCTATTAGTCATAGCGTGATGTTATATCCTCAATAAATGGACTATTCGACATAAAAATATTTTTTTAATTGGAACCGGTTCCTGAGATTAGCGCGTTCAACCAAACAAATTCTTCAGATTTATAATATTAAGTGTAGATTCTTTAGAAGGCTATTTTACGGCAAATTCGGCGGGTGGGCTATGAGAGATTCCATCTATTTTATCACTCAAGCCTACTGTGGATCGTGCCGCAATGTAGCTAGTATTTTTAGGGCATGAGATAAACTAGTTTTGCTACAAATTGGATGCTTTGTTCCCCTATCGACCTACTTTCAAACGAAATGGAGCTGTGAATGCAGGTTTGATGCAATTGTTGCGGTCTCCGCTATGTATCTATGATGGTATCTATGCAGCTAAATCGTGAATTTTTGCTCTTTTTTAAAACACTGCTGCCTTCCAAATTTGGAATTTTTGACATCCAAAACAAGTCGAACTACGTAAATTCTTGAATTCAATTACATTTTTGCAATCATTTATTACTTTTTTTTGTATTCGCTTGAGAATTCCATTTCGTATTTTAATAACAAAATACAATTCGTACAGTATATTAATATAATGTATTTTGTAATAAAAAAGTCCACCTCGTTTAAAAACAACCCTAGATTATCTTTAGAAAACTATAACAGTTTAAAGTAGCCGGTCACCTTTGTACTAGTGCAACAATACCACTCGACTATACTCGTAACACCAACAAAGGCTTCTCGAAGACTTGACACGACCAGCGTAATGACGGATTGGGCAACAGGTTTCATAGTTTTAAAGCACTGCGTCTTAGGGTTGGCAGATGGGCTCATCGCTTTACTACACATTACATTCCTTACACTACACTACATTACCTTTTCTTTTACTATTAATTTTTTTAAAACAAACTGTATTTCCAGGATCAAGATGACGTTACGACCACATAAGCGCATCAAACAATTATGTTTTCTGGATTTTCTAGCGTAGCAACCCTACTCTAGGCCAGGTCAGCGAACTCTACTCAAACCTTTATGCCACTACAGTATTATATTACACGCTACCAATAAATTGACTACGATTCATAATTAGCATGGACACCGAAAAGTATATTATAATTTATAAAATAACAATGCGTTGATAAAATCAAATATATCCATATAGGTAATGGTCAATATACATAGTTCATGCAACAAGTCTACCAATCCGCACTTGGGCAGCATGGTAGACTATGGCCTAAATCCCTCCCACTACGAGAGGAAAGCCGGTCCAGTAATAACCTCTAAAAGGGGTGAAAAAAGAAAATATTTTCTGCAGACTTTTATTTCACGGTTCTTTGTAGGCGTTATTTTGGATTCTAGATAAAATATTCAATCAAAATCATCAATCAAATGTTAATTTGGACCGTTGATATAATAAGTTAATAAAATAAACTAATTTTGAAAAACCCTATTAGCTTTACACAAACCAATTCAAGCGAGGGCAACCAACTGATTGTTATCGGGTTGATTTACATCTGATTTATTATAAGGTTTTTTAGGCTGTCAAATGAAATAAAATATTAGTATGTGAGGGAGTTTCCTTATTGTTTTAGGACTAGTTACTTGTAGTCAGTTTGTTAGGGTTCATGAAACTATATGTAGATCCCCGAAAAATTTGAATATTAAATAAGAGTAAATGTAATTTTGATTCAAACAACAAAAATGATAATAGAAAGTGATGTTTGGTTAATAAACAAAAATAGACAAGTGTTTTGTGGTTTAAAAGATGCTATAAGTATAGCAATGACGGTATGTACTTGTAGGTATGTAGGTTGTACGCATGTGTGCCAGTCTATCTATAGCGTCTAATAACTTAGCATCGGGACTTCATTACCTCACACTTGTGTAAACGCTATTGATTAGAAAGGTGAGCCGCAACGACCGCACGCCGAGGCCGCAAGCCGCAACGCTCACAAATCGAACTTCACAGGACACCAAGAATAGTTTTCGTTTAACCTCTCGCTATAAATCGTAAGTAACATCCGTCGGCAGTATTACCCACGATAATAAACTGTACATTCAACTGATGTTAATACGATGACAACAAATTGACACTAGTCCTAAATTATAATCTATACTAGTATAGGAATAATACAAAATTATTTTTGTCTGAATAGATTTTCTGGAAATGGGTATGAGGGATATCGATGATAACTACTTATGAAAGCACTTTAAATATTAACCAAGTAATGGATAATAAACAACACACTATTATCACGTATTACTAATGTATCAGAATAATCACATTCGTAAAGACATGTTTGCAGTTGGTTGCAGATAGTAATCATATAATGGTTTCGATATGTCATGTATTGTGACTGCCAAATGTTTGTTTGCTACCCTCTCTCCAAATAAAAAAACTATTTAACTCTAAATGTTTTTTTTACTATTTATTAATTAACGGCCCACGAAGCGGCACGAACGTTCGCAAAATAAGGCTGCATTTTTTTTAATACTGAAAAAATAAGAAAATATATTCGATTTCCTGGATTTCAGGTAAAAGTCGGGTTCGAATAGCCGAATCGACACCGAGCCGTTAATAAAAAGGCAGTCGACAAAGGGGTAGCGGAACGCAATTTCCTCGAGCGCCACTCCCACTATCGACCTGCGTTTGTTAGGGATATTATGCAGGGTCCTTAAAGAGTATAACACATATCCCCTACAATCTTACAATTTCAATATGCAAATGTACAACAAAATATGATTAAAGGTAGATAACTCAACATTTTTTTTATAAAAATTGTTTGTAATAAACCAGTTTTAAACTCAGTTTTATGGTAACAAAAAATAAGTAGTATAAATGAAATCAGTTTATTCTGAAACTTTTTCACATAGGAAGTTTTTTGGAGTAAGAGACAAACAGGCTACAACTAGTATTGTCACAATCAAACGAAGTATATTGATACAATTGCAAAACATTAATTTTTAAACAATAAACGTTACATTTGAATTTACAATATTTACGTCAAGAATCTTTTCCACAAGTACGGGAAGCCTGGACCATGCTCCACGCGCTACTTCAGTGTGTACTGTATTCAGTTGCAATTTTGTTTCTACCCTAACCGTGAATACATTTTCTTAAAATCAACACCAAACCCCAACTCCAACATATCGAGCTGTACCCCGTCGCCTGCGTTTTCAGGTCAAAGCGTTTGCTTTTGTACCGCACGATTTGCTTTTCATCCGGGAATACTTTGTACGAACGGCTCCATTTGCCTACGCCTGTCTCTCCGGGTTTAATCCTAACATTTCGTATTACTGATGATGACTTTATATTGGCTCGCGGCCAGCAATTAATAGATAACACGGTACTTAGTGGTAAAGATGCATAGCATATGCATATAATAATAAACATACTAGTTTTTATATATAGCCCGACATTAATTAAATTGCCTATTTACCCAGCGCACAACATAGCTCACAAGAGACGCAACTTTTCTGACTTAGTTGACGATTATCGTAAGTATAACTAATTTATATTGTTATAGTGCTCAAGAAATGAAAATCCTAGCATGCGTCTTCTACAATCATCACTCTCTTCATACACACGCGCCGATTTCGGAGACGACCCCGCCATCAGCCAGTATGTGAGCTATTCATATATTATACATACATAACAGCTTATAATTGTATGGAATCATATATTTTTCTTTAAATAAAATTGTATTTCACTTCCGAATACTACTCTACATGCAAACAAACACGAAATTCGCACCTGCTCTACAATGTGAGTATACCTACACACTATACAATCGTTAGTAACTATGTACAGTTAAATGTGTTATAATAAATTTACTTAGAAGAAAGATATTCATGTTATATTAATAGTTTTGGAGTTGTAGCATCTGTCTAGCAAACTTTTCGCGTGATTCAGAGTGTTTGAATAAGGTATTATGACGTCTAATTGTAAAATCTTAAAAATAACGCTTTGCGAAAATCTTATGTAACATGATAATTAAAATGGTCTCTATATCAAAAATTATTGGCGATAGTATATTGGGCACGCGTCGACAACTAAATTACCTAGACTTCATTCCTCCCTAGGGTCACTTTTGTGTGAAAGTTTCGCATGTAACTTCCATACGTTTGTATACAATAGACCATTCAAGCGAGCATGATGTTCCATGCGATTGTGGTTCGTATTGTTATTGGTGGAGGGTTAATATTCTCTGGAGATGAGTAGGATATATGACGTTTCGTTTAACCACTAGGCGTGCAGAAATACGAAAGGCTAATAAAAAAACACGTGTGGTATAGCACGTGCCTGTCTACGTCAAGGTAATAAATAGTACGGTTTGGAAGGGAATGTAGGGCCGAGGGGTGATCATAAGAGGATTTACAACACTCGTCGAGCTACAGAAACAGTGATAAGGATTATTGGTTGAATAATAGACTAGAGCTTAACAAGTATGTGTAAGAATATTGATGAACTTTTATTTAATAATAACTATGAGAATTATGTACGCAGATCCCATATCGCAGTTAACTGTTTCATTCTTCGTGAGCAAGATGTTGAAAAGCCTGAAGACCTGCAGACCTTAATAAAACATTAAATCGTTGGGTTTGCGTATAAACAGCTTTGAATATGAAGGATACTAACTCAACTAATACTATTTGGATCTCATTCTCATATTGTAAGTACTCTAAATCTTGCTAACAATAAATACTAACTAGACACCCGAGACTAATAATCCTAGTCTAACAATATCTTTTGAGATTGCGTATGTACAGCAGGGGATTATTTGTGACCGCTATCAGCTTATCTATTTCGCTAAGAAATAAATCTGTAATAATATTTCAGTCATAATTTATTCCCTGTACCTTTTTGAATGGTCCAAACAATCTTGATCCTTTAACCATCCGGACCGGTGTTCTTGAACAAACAACGACAGTAACAACCGCGTGAGGCGCACGAAAAGGACACCATGTTTGCACGGAGCTCTATTTGTTTTTCCACGATTCCCCACTGCTCAGTACATTGCGGTTAATGGTACTGTAACCACGATTTACGGCGAACTCGGACAGGATGCGTTTTGAAACGTATTTACGTTTCGGGAACGAAATAACGAAACATTTTCGCTTTCCTCCTACGAATTTGTAAAACGTATAAATAGATTTAGCGTATTAGTTAGATATCTATTGGTCTAAAGTTTAAATCCTAGCACGCATTTCTGATTCTACGAAGTAATTGAAATTAAAATTCAGTCGCTATAGATGAATTCATGAAATCAATACAAACGCTTTATTATGTAGAGAAAACATCAGGCGGGCTTAATACAGCATAGCATTTTCTTAAAGCCAACCTTTATGAACGGAATGGACTGGTATTAATCATTAAAACAAGCTAATTGTTTAATTAGAACGATTCCACATACCGACGGACCTTTACTAATATATTTGGAATGGGCCATACATAACGTAGTTTCCATATTTATTTTAAATTAAAAGTCAGTCCATTAAAAAAATAAGTGCACAGTATCCCTAAGCTGCCACCACAAACCCTGCGGCGGACCCCAAAAAACAAAACAAAAAAGTCCCATTCATAATGAGAAGTATGGTCACATTACTTAATGGGCACACGAGGGTTGGGAATAAACTCGTTCCCAGTTTCATTTTCATTAACGCAGAGGGCGCTAGTGTCATAAAGTGGCCAAACCTGACAGTTACTTACGTTTATGCAGATCCCGCCCAAATATGTTAATATGTTCTATACATATCTAAATCGGAAATTGCTTGAATTTAATATTTTTAGCAAAAGAAAATGTTGCAAAAGATGCTAATTTGAAACTGATTTTTAATATTATTAATAAATTTTGTGTGTATATCTTTATGTACATAAAAATCCCGTGTCACGATGTTCGTTTGCGCTCATATCCGAAACCACTGAACCGATTTCAACGCAATTTGGTAACGAAAATATCTCTATAATTGTCATTGGCGGTTATGTCATCTGACTATTCCTCTTCATCTGGACTGTATATAAACTCTTCCATTTATATTTATATGTCAGAGGATTGGAAAAAATAACTTGTTAAATAAACAGCGGCTATTAAAACTTGTGTACAAGGATTAGGACATCGACACCGACTTAGCCTTGGTTCTGAAGCTCATAAAATATCTTCGCGCTCATCCATCTAATATCAGATTTAAATTGACATATCATTTGAATAATACCAGTACAAGTCCGCAACAGCTTTAGTCGATAAACATAGATAAAACATCCATATAGAAATATAAAAAGATTTATGCTTTCCATTGCGAGTGCAATTACTTTTGGAAATATGTAGTTATTGTGTTATTGATACTGTTGTCCAGCAGTGGGACATAAAAAGGATTACGGTCATATTGTACAAACACTACCTTTTCTCTTAAAGTTGGGACTAAATTACAATGTGTACACAAAGCTAAAATTATTTACTATTTATGTTTCGTAAACCTACCTCTAAAAGATAGAGATTGAGAGGGGTAGGCGCGTGGCGCTGGCGTGTTAAGGTTGCCGGATTCAATATCCAGGAGCTATGTATGTTTGTCTGCTAAGCCATTGTTCTGGTATGAATGCTTGCTCGAGTAAGATTTATGGTTGTGTGCTCGCCCAAACCACACTGTATTCCTATAGATAAGTCACTACAACTGTGCTCAATCAGAATAGCTCCACCCTCTTTTGATCCATTTTATAACTGGCATTAAACTTAAAAACCAGTCATTTCTTACCCAGTTAATTGTATGTAAAAAATATCAATATAATAAATATTCCATACAATAAATATTGACTGATTTCGTACTAAGGATTGTCAAAGAATACGCGTATTAGCTACTCGTTAAATAAGTTCATTATTTCATAGTTTATTGTCTCGAAACCAATACGTTTTTTTGTAGAGTACATTAATTTACAATTTCTATTTTGATAAATTCACAACTGAAAACTTGAATATTACCTTCATTTACTAATAATTTCATTGCATAATTTTTATTACTTATACGGGAGCTATTTTAAGGATTTCTACTTGGTACATAGTAACTTTAACATTGCACGAGAAAACATAAAATAATCATTCAATTTATTGCACAAATCCATCCGACAAGTTATAAGACGGGAGAAATATGTATTTACAAAAAAGCTAAAAATGTCCTCACGTAGCATCTAGCTCCATAGATATAACGTAGGTGTCTTAGAATTATTGATCTCGGACGTGATATTCCGACGCTCATACATTTCCCATAATAGGAGCATCGATGTGAAATATGGTGGCATCGGGCACGTAAGGCTGATCACACACGAGGCGGTTACAACACTGTCTCCTTGGAGTTCGTCAAAGCGAAACCGGCAATAACGTGTGACAGGGTCGTTAATTTCTAAAATTTCTATGAGGAATAATAAACAAATATAACATTCCTATTTATAATGACTTTCAAGTTTTTTTCTGCTACTACTTTGTAAATTAAATTCGCTTTGCCTTATTACTAGGTATCATGCGGATAAAAAACTAAAAACCTAACCTAACCTAACCTAACCTAAACTGCATTTAATTTACCGGTCCGTATGTAATACGCCTTATCCTAACAAGTTTAGATCTTCAGAGGGGACAGGCAGTCAGACATCATTACATCCCGGAAGGGCACTCAGGGCGCTTGCTGAATTTAATAAATTTCGATTCGAACCTGAAAACTGAATTGGAATCGGTGGAAATGACCTCGCAAATGAAGTAGGCACTTTCGAATATCGGACCAGTCAAATTGGCTTCCGACGTTCGGTATTTACCCGGTTTCAACGATCAAAATATTTTGTAGCACGTGTTAATTCATTTAATGTTTATTACGACAGCATTTTTTATTATTATTTAATATGTTTGCGTTGGTTTATAAGCTCCCTTAGTAGTAGCACGCTGGGCTAGAAAATGCCCATCCTCACTTATCTTGAAAAGCTCCAAGTTATACAAGACTAAATGCATAACCTAGTGCACATCGAAATGCATAACCTAATCCCAAAGGAGTTCGGTTCATGGAGCTACTTCTATAAGCGACTTCTTTATGCCCTTATGTTATCTGACAGATATAGCTTGAAACATTATGTATGTTTGTACATTATTTTGATGTCAAAATATAAGTCAGTTGTGAGAGACATCCGTGCCCAGTAGATAGATGTACAAAGTTTTGTCAATAATCTTTTCAAGACTGTAGCCGGCCGAAAGTAGTCACTGTCTACTCTTATAAGAACTAGGCGTGACAGTATAATTGGAGTTAAAAAAAAAATGTTTACATTCGTTTACTTTATGTTGAATAACAAATCGTTCAAAACATACGAGTAGCTTTAAAGGGTTCCAAAGCATCGGTGAACTGAAAACAATTTAAAGTTTTCCTTGAGACTGCACACAGGACTATGAGTTGGGAGTACCACTTAATATCAGACGGCCGGCGTAGCTATATACTACATTCGATTTTATATACTTGAAAAGAATTGTTAGTATATACAGTAATCTTTGATAATGGATCATGAATGCAGGCTGATACCTACATACAATCAATTTACAAATTCCACTCCGTTCTGTATTCCGTTGAAATGATCACTTCCATACTTATGATGCAATCTTCACATAGAATGCTTTATAAATAAGATAACATAAGGAATGTAGTGGAAATTTCGAAGTTACCAAGCATCCAATTGTACACCTACTTGGTCATGATTTCATGTTTAGTGGGCGTTACGAAATTTAATTGATTACATTTGTTCTAAATTTCGAAACGTGTCGATATTATGAACTCGTAATCATATTGACAGTGTTTCATTACGAGCGAGTAAAGAGCAAAAAATACTAACATTCCTACAAATTATTATAAACAATTTCTTAAAGATAATAATTGATGTTGACTAAAATATTGTTATTGTGTTTTGTTAAAATTTTCAATATATTCTAGTTTTTACATTATGAAGATAAATTGGTATTAATTTTTATATATTTCGTAATAATATTATCTGCATGTTATTAATTTTAAATATATTGCCATAACTGATTCACACGTGCGTGATGAAACAAGGGCCCGTTACCTGGTCAGAGAAGTCATACCTATTTAATCGTGTCTAATCTAGCGAGAGAATTCGGTGTGAATGTCGAAATGAATCACGCATAAAGATGGTTTTTATTTAGCTTTTCCATTAGGCTCTTTTCGCCGAAGGCGTCCAAACGCTTCACCCGATATCTTTTTATATACACCGATGTTTTTGAACGACCTACGCTGTTGTCGCAATCAATTCGTTTTCCCTCATAGCGCTCGTCTATATCATACTGGCTTTTATCTTTATCTCGAAATATTTTATACACGTAGGTACTTTAGACTTCGAGCAATACACGTCAAACAACCTTAGGGCATTAGGTAAAATACACGAGTAAAAGGTTTCGCTTAAAAAATTATATTTTAGTTTATTTTACTACTGTAATATTGCAAAATTATATAATGTGCGTTATTCTAGCTGAGCCTTTCTTTATATTAATTATTCCAAATATGTAAAACCATTCGCCGTAAGTGCAAAGATTAAGTCGAGTAATAAACGGTTTAAATTAATGAATTAAATTTCTAGGTTTAATATACAAATGTACAATATTTGAAATATTACAGGTAAACTTGTAATGGGTTGGAACCCGTTCCTGAACTGATACAACTTAGATAAATTAGAGCAATCCACGAAGGCACTTCTAAATTTATGATTCCCCGCTCCTACTTATAAAGCTATTCCCGATATTCCCGATACCTTTGATGGTATATCTTTGTATAAGATATCGCTCGTCCTGAGAGTGATTTGGCCTTTGACAAATATTGGTTGAATAGAATGCCGGGACGCAATATCGGCTGTAAGATGGGGTTTTCCTTTGCATTTTATTGGAATTTAGAATGTTATACATTGATTCCGACGGCTTAGAACCTAATTTAGAGGGTACTAAAGTTTATATTGCAACCTCGATCCCTAGGGGAATGTTTAGTGGAGATTTTATGCTAGCCGTAGCATTTTGACATAATATTTCAACATTATCTATGTGTAAAATGTGTGTAGAGCATAGTTGAAGAAATTGTTTTTATATTTTTATTGAAACTAGTGGTCCCCTGCTGGTCAAAATTCGACCATAATAAAAAATAATTCTTTGACATTGACAACCAGAATGTGAACGTTGTATGTGTGTATCAAATGGATGGTAGTCTGTGTAATGTTTTATTTATTGATTTAATGTACTTTATAAGCATTATTATTGAAAAATATTAGCGTTCTGCACTTCTC
>DWGJ01001240.1:0-21296 GCA_018246895.1 Aspitha aspitha aspitha
GTTACAGAATTGTTAGTTCACTCCATATTTTGCCTTTTACGGCGTACAAATTTAAAACACGATTTTATTGTTTAATACATATATTTACAATTACTTAATTATCCATCATCTATTACCTAATTTTTAAACTATAATAAACTTATATTTAAAATCGAAACAAAACCATTTCTTTAAAGCGGGTTGTCCCCAATGTTGTACATATTATATCAGTCTCAAGTACACCCGGGGTTTACATACAGAATGTATTTAATAGATACTTAATTTATTACGAACGTGACGTATTTGCAATCTATCAATACTAAAGAGAGGAGATGTTATTACAAAGAAGATCGATGTTCGTATTACAAGCGATTCAATAGTGACAATGGCTACTTTTAATAAGTTATTTATAAACCTATATTTATACATGTATTTTTAAAAAGCTGTAATTAGAAGATGATAAGTATTTATGTTATGTGTTAGCTTATGACTAAAACATTATTTTGTCAAATAATAGAATTATATTAGTATTAGATTATGAGACGTTTACCTACAAAAGAGCACGCAAAAAGTATTTGCTGTTTCCAATAAGCGATTTACTTAATATGAGACAACACAAACTCTGTTTATTGGAAGTAATTCGAAACGTGTCGAAAAGGACCATAAAATGGCACAATTCATGGGGTGGCCATGTTACAAAGTTGCTGTTTGTGTGCGCAGTACCTAATATAATAACGAGGCATCTAAGTAAATCATGTTATATTTCCAGTTGGGTCGCTTTTCTATCAATAACAAATTAATATTAAATTTTAATCCTTTTCTGTTTCGGTATGGAAATTTGCCTTCGGAAATTAATATTTATCCGAAACTCCAATGTTGTATTAACGTCAAAAACGCTGCCATCGAAACATATTGATGATTCCAATCTATAAATTTAATATATTTTAGCGTTGTAACAAACCGCTAAAACGACAATGCTGGCTGACGTTCTACATGTTACTTACTACTTCTTACTACTAATACTTATACCTAATACTTCACATTCCAAACTTTCCTCAGTCATAGTTCGATACATTATTATCTTTGAAGTAAAGTATGCTACACTGCTTGCCGTCTAGCTTCGAAATATATACTCGTATAATGTTGACTCAAGGTTTATTATTCTCATTCGCCGAATTATGTAGTGCGGAAATTTATTTAGTAATAGTAGGTACCTACTTCGTTTAATTCGCCATATCTTGAAAATTAATAACCGATGTTTTTAAGAAATTCCCGTCATGTCACTAGCAGATCCTGAAATTATACGAGTAATTTTCATACAACAAATGACAATCATTCTGTGAGTCTATATTTTAGTACTATATGCCATGACGGATGTGACGCCCTGATTGAAAAACGCTTATATATTTGTTAGTTATTATAACAATATTATGTATTCTGAAAAATAATAATAATAACTTGAAACAACTACACACTTGTCCATCTGATGACAAATAAAGCCTCGGCTATGATACAGGAAACGTAATAACTACACATATTATGTACCTACATTAATTTAATATCTAAATTGAACATAACACACCTAACGGTATGTAGAAATATGTACATTCTATTCCTGTCATTAATTTTCGAATATTCAAACGAGCAAAATAAACATAACATTTTCTGTTTTCCTGTAAAAGATTTATTGATGTTTTATTGGACGTTAATATTGGCAATGTAAACGGAGTCCTTTGTTTTAGAAGATGTCTTATTTGAAGTACTTACTTCTACTGATGCCATATTATTAGATGTTGTTGCTACTAATAAATAAAATAATTCAAACAACAATATGTTTCATGTGCAACATAACTTGTTCGAAGTATCAGGAATCAGGTTTGTCTCTATAAACTCACGACAGGGGTAAAAAAATGTCCCTCGCTCCTATAGCATGCATCACTTGCTTATTTACTATTTTATGAGCTATTTCATTTTACGTCCTCCCTAACATAAATCTTTTTTAAATCCTCAATATGCCCATGACCAAACCCTCCGTTCCGCGAAACCTTTTTTTTACTTGAAACTACTTTGTTTAGAAACAGTTATATTATCTATTATTGTGTAGCCGCTGAACCAGCAGCAGTTTTGATTGACCGCTGCCATCAATAGTTATTTTGAATTAATCTAGGAACGCAATTGTACGAATAGTGAGTACTTTTACTGTCAATCAGTTCAATTAATATTGTTTGTTAATAAGAGTATAAATTGATATGCATTGATTGTTAATAGGACTGTAGGAATAGGAGTGTTCTACACTAGTCCTATTCGAAGGTGACCACAAACGCGTTGCTACGCTTGAGGATTGCGATCGTAGCCCCTTGTGTACACGTATAAATCGCAATCACTTGAAAAATGAATAGAATTATACACAATTGTTGTTTAGTAACAAATCCTTCACGAAACAAATGGATATTGCCCCGGACGAAGATGAACATCGTGATCCTACTGTAGAACACACGTCCTGATTGCACATGTAGTTATTCTTGTATTGCTTCAAATAACAAAACCATGTAGAATTACCTATTACTATTAGTTCGTTTCCTTTCGTGTATAATTGTTTCCCTTTTTTTTCTATCTTCAAAAAGTTATCTAAGTCATTGTTCTATTTACACATTAGTCATTTATGAACTTTTTTTTTGCGCCTGCCGTTAAGTAATACTTAAGCACATGTTTATCTGTAAGGAACAGCGATAATATTGCAAATTATAACAAGTTTACTTAGTAATGATTGGCTGTCTTAAACTTAGACTTGCCTCATGGCTACCACCAAAAACTAGTTTTAATTAAATTAACTGGCTATTTATTGAGGGTAAACAATTGAAAGTTTTCGCAATGTCTACAAGTTTTGATATCTCAAAAGCAATAATGAATTTCATTTAAATCATATCAGTGTTGAAATTATTTTGCATCACCTTTACAGTTCTTTAACTTACCCATTATATTTATTGAATGATTTTTGTTAGTAATAACTATCCATCGTGCTTTTCACATCATTTCCTGTTTTATATACCAAGAAATAACGATTGTATAGCACAAGTTGAACTACCGACAGTTTGGTAATCAAAGATGTTAGAAACTGTTATTAATATACGGATTTTCAGTACCTTTACTTTTTTCAATATCAGATTACCATAGAGTTCACTTTTCTTAGTATGAGTACATATCTAGGGGGAAGACGAAAAAGTGTGTTGTAATTTTATGTTTACTGGCATTTCTTCCGAATCACTTGAGGCAATAAAATACTTTTATGTTGACGTAAAGTTAATAATTCCTTACAAACCTGTCGGTGATGTCGAGGTATACAAACCTTATATCGTACTATTGAAGATTGACACTTTGGTAAATTGTTTCCGAAATAGATCAGCTTGTTTTAACCGACGTTTTTAACTCATAATGTTTTTACCCAGTCTAAGTGAATCAATCTTACTAGACGAGGGTTAAGGAGGCTCTCAAAGCCTTTGTGATCTTGTGACTGAGAGCCTTTGACATGGTTTTCCGGCCCCATATTACTAACAAAGCACATTTGTAGTATGCTTTCACTAGTTCTCTGCAAACCTAAAAGGTAGTAAGTACAGCGAAACTCCTTGTCTATGTTAATGGATTAGATTTATAAAACGAAAAATTTCGGCGCGTTCTCGAAACCCAAAAAAGGCAACATCAGCACCCAGGCGGATATTTTTTAAGTTCTATAAAATAGAATAGTATAATAATTATAACCGGTGTGTATATTTCTACCTCAAAACAGGAACTTTAGCTTGTAGAATGTTTTTTTCTTTCTTTCTATCAAGGTATCGTGATTAAACATTGTATAAGGTTCATTTAAGAACAATTCCGTATGGGGACTTAAAAATAAATCCAGCAACAACGCAGCTAGTTCGAAATAGTATCTTTTTTTCTTTATCTTTAATACATACAATATATACGACGGTCATATACCGCGGTTAAAAAATAGCCTCACAGGAATGTCACGCAGTATCTAAAATTAAATCGGGGTGTCTGTCGCACAAAAAATATTCCTGTTATCACCGACAATGTTTCGCTGTATATCACCGTAGTTCAGCCTTTTATTTATTTAATATCTGACATTGAGATTCTTTGTTATTTGTACGTTCGCGACGTCGTCGCCGCGGGAGTATGCTGGCCTATTTCTATAACGTCCATTCTATTGAACGAGGTCGATGAATTGTTATATGTAGGCATTGTATTAAAACATACGAGTAGCTGATTTTTCCATCTTATGCTAATAATACTTCATAATACTTAAAAATACTCATTATCTTAATATAGTGTCGGATGTGAATAATAAAATTTGATAAATATTTAAATATAAAATCTAATATGAAATATAATTCCAAAGAACAAGTACAAAACATTAGGTTGTGCAGTTAATATCACGATTGCGAGTTGAAATTATTCCGGCGCACATTAGCTAATATATAGTATTTTATATAGGTACTTACGAATAGTTAATCTGAAATATACGAAGATATATGCGATGTGACGGGAAAGAAGATGTAGTGACTAGACTTAATAAAACGATGTTATGACGGTTTACGCATATAGAAAGGAGAATGAACGATAGCAGAGTTACGAAACAGATTTATAAAACTAGTGTGAATAGCAGTGTCGGAACAGGTGGACCTAAACTAACGCACTGAAAGCAACCCGGAGACGAGCGCAAGACCTATGCCTCTAATAGAAGAATTTGTTTGACGACTGCGCTGACAGTGAAAGAGACCACACATGTTCATTAAAACCAATCAATAATCTCTTTCTATATATCCTACGAAAATATTCAGACACTTATTAATAAGCGCTCTACATTTCCAATTAAATATTATGTGTCATAGATTCGCCCCTTCCTTGTTAAGAATACATATGACAAGAGCCAAGACAGCTGTAACGCCGTAGAACATGATTTATACATTTGAATTAAAACGACATAAATTTAAAGTTAATACGTTAATTAACATACCTATAACTGTTTGTGTAATGAAGCAGATCGCTCATACGCGCTACAATGATCGTATTTCCTTCACTTGTTTTTCTATACTGGTATGTAAGCACTCTATTTAATTTTGTATTCAGTGCACGTAGTAAATACAAATGCGATAAGCAAAGACAATGGTGCCTGAAGCGCACAACTCTTACGGAAATTGCAGCGTTCTTAAAACAAGCAACGCACAAAAGATATTTATTTTCAGTATAAATAATGGGACAGTCAGAATAATGGACAGAAATGTGCAGTATAAAGTATGCTTGTTTCAGATAGAGTCTTACGTCTTACCACGTAATTCGGGTATTCGTCTCTGTACTGATTCAGTGCAGATTATTTGTTTATCTAGTTAATATTTCTAGCTTCGATCTCGATTATGTGTATTAGTTATCACCCCATTCCATTAAACATGCAAGTATACATCTACCTATACGGTTAAGTGCGTGTGATAACAGGTCAGATATGACACTAACCACTAATACTGATTCCCTGCCGTGCCAGGCACCAGGCACCTGCGTGCCTCGAAGTCCGGAAGTGCAGATAAAAATTTAACTATGATGGTTACCATAACGGACTTTTTTGTTCCATAACTACTCGTATAGTAGACTGCTAAGCAACTACGTATGGGTTTGATTCAACATAAAATCCAAATTTTGCTTGCATGTCTTCGTGTGTATCCCATGCCATCATAGGATAATCTTAAAGTTGCACAGTGAGCATAAATAGTTATACCTATTTATGATTTATTCATAATACATTTAACCGTGATCTACAGTGAATAGAAAAAACTACAGTGAATAGAACTATTTGTAATAACACTTAAACACTTCAAGTTCAATGAATATTTGTAAAAAAGATTATTTTACAATTTTAATAGTGAAGTGCGTTGCAAGCAAGTAGGTACTTACTTCATATAAAGTTCAAAATGTATTTTTTCGCTCTGTATTATGAGATTGCAACACTACAATTTAAAGAAATTTTCGTTATAATACTTCATGAATTTATAGACTTGGTGTTTTTGTTCCATTTTTAAGCACGAATATCGGAACTGGAACCAAGGTTTTTGTTTCTTACATTTATAAAGGAATTCTTTGAAAACGCCCGTACAATTCAAGTACAAGTCCATTTTTATGGTGAAAGGTTTCTTTAATTAATTGTATATTATTAATAGAAAGCTTTCAACGATCGACATATTTCTGCGGAGAATAAAATGGATAGAAGTGGTACATTTTTAATATTATATTTTTCAGTACACATCTAAAATACAATAATAAATATTGGAATATGAAATGCGAAAAACTACGATCTTGTCGCTTAATAACAATCTATCATATATAAAGTTGACAATCTGTCAATCAAAACGATGTAAAATATGTATTAAATTTGTTATTTACATTTCATTATTAAGTCTAAAGATAGGTTACAAAGAACGAACTTTCTGCATAGTCGCAATCTCTGTGGTACTCGTATGTGTGTGGTAGAATATGTGGTAGACACAAAAACGGCAGCGGCTATATACCATAAAATTAAATAAACTTTAAATCTGGTCCAATACGTACCACATATTAAATGCTGTATAACAAACATGCAATGTACAAAGTTCAGCTACCCAATTTCCATACTTTATTGTACCAAATTCTATTAGTTTGGGTAGCTTCGATGCTAGCAGTAGGTAGCAGCTTAAAGCATTAAGTGACTAACTGATATAATAAATATATGTGTTGCTAATGCATGTCGCTCCAAGTACGTTCTTGTTTGAAAAATTTACATCATAATTATCTTCCCACGGTTGAAAAACACTTCGTAATTTTTCCTTCGAAAGCGAAGAGAAAAATAACTATGTGGTTTTTAGGGTCGTCTAATCAAATTCGTGTTGCAAAGTTGCCTCGCCCAAGTATTTAAGTATTTAAATTTAATTATAACTTTGCTCTCGGTTGTCACTGGTAGCCTTGGCGTTATTATATTTTTAAAGTACTTTTAATGATGGTGCTGAATGCATCCAATTTTTCTAAAATTGTAATTGTTGTAAAATTGTCGACACACTGAAAAGATTTGTATTTTCTGTTTATTGTTTGATGGTTGCAGCCCTTCTTATTTTGAGCTACTGCGCAGATTTCTCTCCGTCATCTGCGGGAGTACCGGAACATACGCAAGCTTTACACAGCGGCTTACTACACATACAGGATAAAGGTTATCATTCTATCGTACATTTTTCAACTACATTTAAGGTCTTCGACGAGGTGCAATAGCAACTTTCCATTATAATTAATAAGAAAATTATATTATTTTACATGTTTAAGTTAAACCACAGGTAGATAGTTTTCAATTTTAAATTTTCTTCACCATGGAGCGAAATGATTACAGGCGAATCTCCGTAACCAAAAAGTAAATAGAGACCAGTAATTAATTACTACTATTACAGTAATTAATAAATTACTTCTATACGTATGTATATATAGATATATTACATTTATTACTATGATTGTAAGATTCTCTCTACCTTGTATTCCATTGGGAAATTTATATGATTAACGATTTAATCGAATACAGTAACTTCATGGGTCGCCCTAATAATAAGGATTATGATCAAAGGCGTCGGTTATATGTATTATTGAAGTTTCTCAGGTAACATTGGTTCGAACTTATAAACTAACAGAGAAGTGTTTTATACATTTTGCGTAATGCAAGTGAGCCATTACGGATGCTGAATATGCTTTCATATGTACATATATCATATTTATGTATATTATACATACAATATATAGATATGTATATGAGCACGACATGAATTTCGCAGGTAACAAATGTCCGTCAACCAAAAATTTTCCAATGACATAACATCTGTCTGGCATTGTCATGTAAAACTTTATGTATTTACTAGCTGTGCCCCGTGGTGTTGCCCGTGTCGAGTTCAATCCCGCTAGAATATCGGGATGAGAAATGTTCTATGCTCATTCCTACGCTCTAAACTTTTCGGAACAATTAATTTGCTGTTATAACTAGTTTCCTCGGAATTTTTCAGTGAGTTTTCACCTTTTTAACGTTCCTTGAACTTCCACCAATGTTTTAGTACCAAAATAAGTCAAATCGCTCGATTTTTAGCGAAAGTAACGAACAGGAATTGATGTTTGTGTGTGTGTGTATAGATATTTCATGCATAAGTTGAATAATGCTTGTCGGATAAAGAAACTTATCCGACCCTTTATACCCGTAGGTCCACTGCTGGAGCGGATCTACTGTCATAATGAGTGTTTTAGCCCATAGTCTACCATGCTGGTCAAGATGAGATTGTTAGACTTCACACACTTCAGCTACATTAAAAGTTATTATAACATACATAAGATGTCCAGGTTTCCTCACGATGTTTTTCTGCATCATCGTAGCAATCGATATTTAAAAATATTGAAGATTAAGGAAAAGTTCAGGGATTTCAAGTTGTACTACTTTTTCTTCTGAAAATGTGTAATAAAATAGGTACGTGCGAAAATTTTTTCACAGTTTTCACTGTCTCGAACACGGGCGTTATATAGCATCAGACACATTCCGGACAATACCTACATAAGCCATTGAATATGACTGGAATTCGGATTCCGTTTAATAAATACTGGACTTCAGCCAACTGAGGAAACTTAAAAACTGTAACATACTCGTATTTTGTAATAGTTTGAGATGGAACGAATAGGTTTATAAAGATTTGTTATTTTGAAGTTACGTTTTTTTGATGATAAATTATTAAAATATCAATAGCTTACAACGTAGTTAAATCATAATGGTGACAGTTGTCCATCAGCCTCTGGGGAAAGTAGGGACGGAAACTAAAATTTAGAAAAGTTGTATTCTTTTATTAGCTAACTTCATCATATATCAGGCCGAAATTGTTGCCTATTTTTTATAGGCCTTAGACGACATACAAATTTGTATTCCGTTAACAGTTACATTATTATTCTGAGAAATTATGTTCGAAATGACCTCACCAAATTATTAAAGGAATCGCATGAAGCGGCTGCATGTAACAAACTCCATTTCAAAACATGTCAAAAAGTTCCGCTAAAACTTTTAATAAGAGAATTATGTAAGTATTGCCGTAAACCTTGTACACGGCTGCATGAGAACATTATGTCACAAGGTATCAAATTAATACCTACTTTTAAATGCCTACCCCAAAAAAAGATATACCTATTACTGGAAATGACACAGATTTTTTCATAGCACCGTCTTCAATATTATTATGTCTTATTATTTAAATAGGACTGATAGTAAAAACATTGTAGTAATTAAAATATTAGACTGTAATAATAATGGACAAAAGCAAACAGAAATAAATTTTCTTTATAAATTTTGATCTTTAACTAATGGTTTGAAGAAATAAGACTTCTTTAACTAAAGGTTTCCAGATTCTATCCACGTACAAATAATAACAGTATTAGGTAGGCGAATTGCCAATTTTATTAAAGAAGAAGTAGCATCAAACCTTATTGTGAAAACGTTTAACGGAGAAAATGAGAACATAACATCACACCCTGTCAAACATATCTGATAAATAAAATATAGCAAATATTTTAGCTCTAGAGGATAAGCTATTTTTAAAGTGACTGACATAAATATTTTTACTATATATATCACCATTTTAAGGTTGGATACACTGTAAAAAAAGATCAGTGTGATATAATAAAATTCGAACACACTTTTACCTATGTTACCTATGTTTTCGATCTTAAAGATCATTGCCATTTTCAGTATTCTGAACATGATACGCACATTACACACCACCTTAATCCGCAAAAGTGTTAATGGATATTTTAGCACACTTTAACCCTCCTCCAATTCAGTTCTATTTGAAGCTGAGGATACATTACCTTCATGCCGCAAAAAGCTTTAGATCATCTACCATCATCATCAAACAATTAGGCATAATACATATTTATATATTTGTATATTTGTTAAACTCAAATCATTTTAAGTACTACGGTTCCAACTCTTACAAGAACATCTAATCTTATGTACTTCATATTAATAATAATGATGTTAAATATATTACCTACATCATAGGTCAAACAAGTAAAAGATCCCAGTAAAGACTAATAAAAGATCAAATGTGGCGATGATAAGTACGTATGACAACGATAACCTTTCCACCTTATCAATATTCATAATATGTTGTCGTTTGTAGATAAATTGTAGTATGAATGAGCATGCAAATAAATGTCTTCTATAATTTGTACATGAAAATATGAATAAAAATTGTATCCTTAATTTTATTCATTTCCAACACGATATAAATTATCATGTATACTTAGAAATAAAATAAAAGTGTTTGTATTTGTGACTGTGATTTCAAAATCGTTATTTACCCGATACTAAACACAAACTTCTTCAAATTGTTGTGTGTTTGTCTGTCTCCCAATTTGTCTGTCTGACCATCTGTCTGTTTATTCGGGCTAATCTCTGGAACGCCTGCACTGACTTTAATGGGACTTTTGCTTGTAGATGCAAAAGGTTTTAGGGCAACATAAACGATACTTTTTATCAAGGAATTCCTACGGAATCAGGATCTACGTAGGTAACACTGCAGTTTACATAAATCTAAAGGTTTTAAAACTCGTAAGATAATATCGTGAAATTTTAAAAAATCTGCTGATTAGTAGATGATACTTTTAGTGCATATAAAGACTTACGAGAGTTCTGACTGTAAACAAAATATGTATATGCATGCATACACAAACTCCGCTCGTAACCTCCTGGGTTTTCAAATTAGTGTTTTTACGAGTACTGCGACGTCGAATCCCACAGTTTTAGCTTACAATCTCTAATCTGTATATGTATGTATGTCAAAGACACTCAACTACAGAAAATATTTTCCAAACTTTGCGTTATTTATAAAGCGGTACGTTACACGCCTTCCTATCAGAATTGATTTTAATTAGTCTTGGTAGTAAGTTCGTGTTTTGGTTACTTTGTTCACCGCTTGCAGCAACGACACAAGCTTATATAAATGAGATACACGTAATCCTCATAAATTTAGGTAGTAGGTACTCTACTAGGTACATGTGTAGGAAGTTAAATGGTGAAGTTATTAAATTTATTTATATCAATATAGAAAAATTACCTATATCAAAATGCTTAAAGCAGATTATTTTATGCGTCATTAAATGTTGAAATTCCAATAAGCGCAACGTGGAACACTCAATAACGCAAGACGAATGTGAATGTTGTAGGTAGTTTAAAGAATAACGCGGATCGCTTTGTAAACTAAGTGAATTTGGCCTACGCGGAGATAAGTAGGTATCACTGATTTTATATTGTGTAGTACTCTGGAGCTATTAATTGAAGCAACACTAATTATATTAAACATCTTTAGTCATATAAAGATAAAGTAAAATAATCTATTTGTTTTCACAATTTAAATCGGATTGCGAATGTCTTCAATTATTTTGCATAAATAACTTATTAAAAATTAAGAATAATGTGAAGTACAAATCTTTTTAAACCAGTGATTGTGATCGTAATTCGAAACGTCGTTTCAAGTCAAAATCTACGATTGACAAGAACTCTATACCTAGATGTTTTAATAAAATATATTGCTTAATCACCGCGGTTAACATATAACCGCGATGTCATACAGACGTATTGAAATTAATGTATATCCCTTAAATTGCCTGCCATATCGCCCTAGACAAACACTAAGTGTTAAGAACATATCGAACACGATTGTCACGTACAATTGCAGCGTGCACGTCATTAGTTTAGCTTTATCTGCTCATTTCTATTCACTTCATGCATTACGAAAATCCATTATAACTGAACCAATCCTCCCGGTCCCAGTATATATATAAGTAATACCTATGTATTATGTGCACTTTGCTTTACACCACCGAACAGATTCGATAGGATCTCATATTTAAAGTTTAAAGTCGTGTTATTAAGTAGCATAAACTACGAGTACTAACTTTAAAATATGATCATCAACACAGCTGTATAAATCTTAAGTACTTAATAAAAAAATTCAATAGGTACACTTCAAATATAAGATAATTAAAAAACTAGAATTACACAATATGCAAGGTAATTGATTAATGTAATTAAAATTAAGGTCTTCAAAATAAAATATGGTATAAAGCATCTCCTTTCTGGGTAATTTAATTTATTGGCGTAAATGGACAGGTGGCACGAAAAAGGCCGGCAATTTATGCGAAGAAAATACAAGCCACCAAAATAAGTACCTACAAAACAAAATCTCGTTTATTTTTATAAAAACAAAACAGCAACGAGAAAATTTTACAGTATCATTTTATTTAAAGTAAATTTTTTATTTTATTAACAGTTTTTGAAAATTATCAAAAAAGCTGCTTAAGATATATGTACATCAATATTGGAATAAGTTTACTGTTAAATGGCTACTGCTTGTCATTAAGAATACATAGACATGTAGTAGATTAATGTAAATGTAAATAAATAGGTTGGACATTGCCTGACGCGCGAGTTGGTATAATAGTCTCCGAAACCGGCATGTAGGTATGCATGGAGAGTAATGAAGGACGTGAGGTTTGTAAGGACAAAAATATTTCGCATTCGAAAATTTCTGCCTAACCTATTGGGGACCTTGCGTGACGGTATAATAATAATATTATAAACGTTTATCCGACCGTTAGTTCTTTATAAGTAACCCATTGACGCGCCAAAATGAATTTTCCAAAACCCTTAAGATTTCATATAATATAAAATAATAATAATAATAAGACTAACTTATAAGAATCGAATGCAATACTGTCACTGCAATAACTGAATCAAATAAATTACCTGCCTGCATTACGTATTGTTTCAGTTTATTAAGATAGTTGGAATGAATTCTATAGCTTCTTCTAACTGTACTTACTGGTACTTTATTATTTAGGGCACACTGTAGAGGTGAGCTTACAAATTATACTGGCTGTCTAAAATGTCTTGAATACCTCTGTTATAAACTTTTGTAACGGTCTGAAGGACGTAGGCGTCGGTCCCAAGTGGGCACCTATTCGTATATACTGGAAGTGACCGTCTTACCTATCAGGATCAATACGTCAATCAGCAACCTCGAATAGAATAGAACAAATACTAACGCGATATATAGCGTAAATCTGTTTTGTACTAATTTGGCTAATTCTTATTAATATCTATTAAGTATCTGAATTAACACTAACAGGCCCATTTCTACAGCCCTATTAGAGGTTGGTTACAGATGACCATGGGCGACAGTGGCCACTGGTGCCAATTCCAAATTACATAATCCTATTTTTAATGTAGCCTTCGTAGGTTGACTTCGACATATTAAGCACTTTAAATTCGGTAAAGGAATTGTGAAGCTCCATAACTTTAAATTTTACAATCCTTTTGCCCTGTTTTAAAGAAACAAAGCAATCATATCAAATATTAATTAAAAAAATTCACGGTTTTGAGTCTTTTCTCTTGTGAAACCGTCATTAAGACAGTGCTTAAGTAAGTAGAAAGAAAGTTTAATTTAAGTTGTTTATTTACTCTATATGTAGACCTATAATTTATAAGTCTACATAAGAGTAAAACGTCACGATTATATGAATACCTACTAGTAAGTAGGTAATTATATTCTTCGACTTTCTAATTCTAAGTAGGTATAGAGGAAAAATAAGTCAATGCTGTAGATTCCTCTAAGTAATATTGTACCTACCTGCGATCGATGTTATTCTAATATTTAGCGAAAATATTCAAATTCAAAATCGTTTTTAAATCAAAATATATAATGGCAAAGCTGTCAACGGTCCCTTACTGATAAATAGGTCACAGGGTGAAATATTAAATTGGCTTGTTTTCAACAAACCTGTCGCTCCTCAATGAACTTTAACAAAACTCACTAACTCATTTACCAGATATGCCCATCCTTGCGAAATAATAGGAATAAAAATAGTCTAATGAAACATATTATAATGCTATAAAATCACATACGTCGTGTACATGCACAAAAGAATAAAAACAGTTTAATTGCCTCAATTAGTAAAAAGATAACAAAACGTGGACAACGTCTAGTGGATGTAAACGCTCCGTTTCTTTATGAAAGATAACGAAACAAGATCCATTTCGATATTCCACAGCGAATAAAATAATGAATCAACAATTACTCATTAATGTGGCTGGAGGAAAACCTTGTTGAAGAATTCGTCTCGTTCACTCGTAATTACGAATGTTGAAATATATTGTGTAACTTTTTGTCTTGATTTATTTATAGAGATATTAAGGTATTGCTAATAATTTTTCGTAAGTATATTGTGAAATTTAAGGATAGCTTGTCGATTTTGTTTTCTTTTCATCAATTTTCATACGTATTTTCGAGTTTTAACTAATTACACATAATAAGAGAGAAGTATTCGATATCTACGGCCTAAAACCTCACCATGAGAAGACTCTGGTTGAGAGGAGTTAATATTTTGTGAACTCGACTGGTTATATGTAATTTCTTTTATCTTGAAATATCAATAATAATAACAATAGTAAACGATATTTTATTAGAGTTACTACTAGACCTGACCACGCGTTGCCGTGGTTATAAATATGTAAGTACCTATGTTAAATCATATTGTCCAATATGCCAAAATCCAGTACCATGATGTTTATCCAACTAAGTGTTGTCCTATAACAAAACATTGATTGATCTCAATAAAAATGAGATTAACAATAGACATGAAAAAATATTCTATCTTTTAGTTGGACCAAATATCTATGTACAAAATTTTATTGAAATCGGTTCAGTGGTTTCAGAGATTAGCGCAAACGTAAATCGTGACATAGGATTTTTATATGTATAAGGATAAAATTATTATAATTATCATACATGGAATACCAATCTCTGGCTGAAGAAAGCATTAACAGTGCGATTCTAAATTTAAAAAAAGTAAATTGGCGGGAATGCCATAATTTTCATGTCAAGTTCTTGACAACATATGTAACAAACAATTTTGGTACAATGTTTTCACCAGAGAAACAACAAATCGAAATATGCGTGCTAAAATCAAATTTAGAAGAAATTGAAAATGACATACTGGTTCAGGTGAGAATATTATCAAACATTTTGCATTGTTGGTTATATGTATATAATTTTCCATCTACGAAAATACTATGTTTAAAAATCTTTTATTCTTTACTTAACATATTTCAGCGATCCACAATGCCAGCACTTGATATCGAAAACAATACAAAATACAATGAAAGGATAGCAGCCTTGGCAGTGGTTCATTCTCAGAACTCAGAAATAGAACATCTGAAACAAGAAAGCGGTTTGTATTTCATTAAGTTAGGCAGAAGGTAAAAAATAGCAGCATAGATACTATGATTAAACCTGAGATTTGTGGGAAATAAAAACAAAAGGAACCTATCCAACTATGTATTACGACAATTTTTTGCTAGGACAACATCTGCTGCAAATGAGTATCATGCCTACGCATAAAAAGTTAAAAAGTATTCTGCAGTAAGAATATTTTACTTTGTTGTTATACCAATTTTTGTTTAAGATAATCTTTCAGGATTGATTCACGGTTTAATTTTAATTACTCGTTTCCACTTTTGAAGCCCGCTGTCATACTCGTACATTAGCATCCTATTTCGTGTCACTTTTTGTAACGATTACATTTATCCCTCAAAAATAATTGTAACATAAAATAATGCGTAGAGGATACAAAGTCGTAAATTTTATAATTGTGTATATTTCATGCATTATTATTATATTAAGTTCTTAGAACTAAGGAAAAGTATGTTATTAAAACTTAAACAGACATTTATTTAGTTTCATAGGATATGTTATACAAACCTTTTTCTATTCTAGTTTCTGATTTATCTACATATTATAATAAAATCTAATATTGGTGTAAATCCTGTACACTACGTAGGTACTTAAAATCACCTATTTTTATGAATCCATTACCGTTGTCCGAGTATAAAATTAATCGTCACACTTGCGAATGTTACTCTATATACGATGGGTACTCAATTACCTATAAAAATGGAGCTTGGATTTATGAGTGGCGTGAGTCCCGAAGATACACTAACAACAACCGCTGAGCTCCTTTTACAGACAATTACTCCTACATTATGACTTACACCGATTTATCGCAGTGGAGTAGGATACAGGAATCAACTCTTATTTCGTATACAAGAAAATAATAACAATTATAATTTAATAAAATTTTTCGCCGCAACAATTAAAAACAATATTTATTTTAGAAATTAACGAACAACAACACTAAAATTGATATTGACACTAAACTCTAACGAAGAGATAACAGCAAAAACATTTGTTACAAATTTTTTATCGAAAACCTTAAATAAAAACGGAGGATGTAAACTACATTTGTCAGACGTTTACCTACTATAGATAGGGACGCCGATTTTTCTTTAGCCTCCCTCCGCAGTCACTACTTTTATTTTATCGAGAACTTTGATATAAAAAATGAATACATGTCTATTCTATAAGCGATTTTTATACTTTCTCACCAAACTCTCAATAAATACAGAAAGTAATCAAAACAGTTAAATGTAAAATGTCTTACGCATTAAAGACTGGTTGTTCTAACCAACGAATAAAAAAATCAACCGGACTGAATTATAAAAATAAGTGATAGTGATAACATAAATTTGTAGCTTGTAGTGTTTCCGATTAGAAAATCAAAATTTGATACACTGAATCTAAAGCTGCTACTGGGAGTATATTTGTACAAGTAGCAAAAGGCAGCCTACGTTGTTGACATACTCGTGAATTTACTCTGCCATTTAAAGTTTTCACAGTAATTAGTTTGTGCCGGCAATAAAGTTAGGCCGCCCGCAAACTATGAGTGCTGTTATAATTGATTGGAACCGTCATATAATTAGTTCCGATACAAAGTTACTATGCTAGTAACGGGTTAAACGTATTACAAATAGAGGTCACTCCTGTCTACTTATAAATGAAATGCACTTTTTTGGTGACGGAGACTTTCAAAAAGCATTGCGGGGCCTCGGGAGAGACTCAGCTATGTGGGGTTTTAACCCAAAAAAAACCCCTTCGGTGACCTTCTTAGAGGACTACGACTCCAGGATATCCAGCGCAGCGCTCTCGTCGGGTTCCTACTGGGACATTATTTCCCTGCTTCTCATGTTTACTACGGTGTGCGGCCCCACACTCCGTCATCCTTCCCGGGGTCTTTGTCTGGCTGGTTCGAACTCCCAATCGAGCCGCCCACAAAGCCAGTAGCCTCATTTCAATCGCCTCTGCCCCGTCGGTAGTAGATACTTTAGCTATAAATGTCCCGTACAGGGACTAAGTTGCAAGCACCTCCTACGGTTTACGTAAACGATGTCGAAATCGCACGAAAAGTATAATACAGACATACAGTTCCATTGATATATGTCTATTGTCTGAAATGTTTCATGCACCGTGGTAAATTATCTTATAGTGCGACTAACGGCTAAACGCGTGCAGTTAAGACGTCAGTGTGAAGCCATCACTCAAGAGTTGGAAAGAGTGCGCACAAAGCGGAGCGAAATGGAGAATTTATTGAAACAGGAAGAGCGCTTTACAGAACAAGAAATGTATGTTCTTAATGAGCTTAATTGTCACCGTATTTAGCGCCTATTCGCTAGAATAAGATTTTTGTTCATTTGTAGGAATCTAGCTGGATGTTATATTAATAGGTTATAATATTTTATTTTGTACCTACTAGCAGTCATAAATGAATATTGCTGGTTCCACAGTTAGGAGACCTATATTTTATTTAAGCACGGTTCTCCCTTCTCATTCGTGTTAAACCTAAATCTTAAACACCAAGCTGCTCCGTTGCACGTAACATTTGTCACTAGCGGTCCACTACCTATACAATGACCGACTACAACTATCAGTACCTAACTCTCTAAGCCCTTTATATTTAGCATCCTCAAAAATGATGCAAACGCTTCAAAATTTCTCACATAATGTTGTTTAAAAACATAATAAATATTGTATTTCCAGACGTAGTTACGAAGAATTGCTACGTGAAATAGCGGATCGCTTTCGAAAAACTAAAGTTAATAATGTAAGTACTAAAACTTAACAACTATGTATTAAAATTTATTTTTGATCGGTTCATGAAAATCCTTTTTGATATTCGTTTTACCAATACATTTTAGTTTTAACAAATGCGACATACCTACGAATAAAGCCTGTAGAAATGGAAAAGGTTCTTTGCAGTTTTTTTGTATAATATTTCTTCACCATTTAATAGTTATGACGAATACTATCTTCTTTCTGCTTTCTGCCTACCCCGCAAGGGACCTGGCGTGACGATATGTATGTATGTATGTATGTACTATCTTCTTTATACGCAATTCGCGGTAGGTTTATTATTATAAACTGATACAAATGTATGTTTTTCACTCTTGTTTTAAAATATACATGTAGGTACCTTTAATGTTTTAGTACGCAAATAGATGTATACTGCGTACGTTTCATTAATATAACACCTGTGATCTTTTATGTTTTATTTCGTAACAACTTTCATACTTCTTATCGGGAAATTCCAATATACTAGCTACCATATAAAGAAAACAACGCGAATCATTTGTACATGCACTTAGTGTAGTATCTTCGCATCGTCTGTCTCTGATCTACTGATTTACAATATCTATGCGTTGGACAGAACAAAAGCGAAATAGAAGCTGAAATAGACCGTATCAACAATATGAATGTCGCGTTGGAAAGCGAACAGAGCCAGCGGCAGAGCGCCGTCGCAGAGTTGCGGCGAGAGCTGGGCGCGATGCGGCCGCGCGTGCCCGCCGACCTACTCGCCATACTGTATATCCCGCTCTTCCATTCCAATTTCATTTGTTAATACTAAACTAAACTAAACGCCCTATGCCGAAGATACGCGACCAAAGTCCCGCGGCCGATTTTACGTTATGACTGCTTACGGCTATATGATACATGATATATCGCTTTTCATGAATACTCACACAAATCAAAATTTTGAAAATACCAGTCTATAACAGAAATAAATCCAAAATATTCCTTATTTCATACTCCGTAAGACTCACATTCGTAAAGGCAAAACCGGCATAATGGCGCGCAAAAATCTCGTTTTGTGATTGGTTATTTTCTACAATATTGTTTTAATTTGTTTAATTTTCAAATGGCTACCCTGTAAAATGTGAATTTTGGATTGTGCGAGTATTCATGAAAAGCAGCGATATTATGGCTGATATGACACATCATAAGTGCCAAATAATATATGTGTGCTCAACAGAAAATTTCCCGCCAAACTTACGTCCGACCGTAGTTTAGCTGTACACTGTAACGCAACGTAATTTCGGCACAGCGTGTCGTCAGTAATTCAAAAAGCATTGCAGGCGTAAACATGTCGAACTTTAGTCGCGTATTTTCGGCATAGTGTGTTTGACACAAACGCCTACACTGTTCACAGTTCACTGCAACCCTTCTTGCGTGCCCACTCACTATTAGCGGTTCGTCTTTTACATGTCACTATAATCATCTTCATTTTATTTACTAGGGGGATAGGTACTTATTAAATTTATTCATAAATCAAAATTGCACAATATGAAAATGAAAGCATTAACCTTATGGGATAATTTACCTTATAAATTTGTTTAGGTTACTTTTGAATGATAGATAAATTATAAATCGGGAGTAAAAAATGTTTATTTGTAAAGTCTTATATAACCTACATACATATATTTGAACTCGTAGAAAATATTTAAAATAGTTTCATCGAAATCGTTTAACACATGTTATGTAGTCAATCAATTTAAACATATGAGCGAAGAATTTTATGATATCAGTAAAGAACAGTTAGTTTTTATTATTAAATTAAGTCAAAAATAATTCATATCTAACATGCAATGTCTTATTTTCTGCTTATTTACATAGTACTGTTTAAGTACCTACATAAAACACAAACATTATTTTACTACTATAGATACCTATTGCAGGTACATAAGAAATTTTATTAAATGAAAGTGTGCATTTTTTTCAGTGGCAAAACGGATCTGGATGAAAAATTAAAGACTTTGTCTTCAGAATACGATGCGTTACTTGAGAAGCGCAACAACGTTCTCAATAGTAAGAGCAACCGCCGCGCCCACCTCCAATGAAAAAGCGATGGAGATATAAGTGCCATTTCATTATTCTTATTTTATGTTTAACGTTTTAAAATTAATTATAAAGTAAAATATTACAAGCGTAATATAATTCGATTCATGGCGAGCAATTTTTAATTAAACCGTTAATAAGTACATTACGAATGCCGTTCCATCACCGAAAGTCAATTGTTATTATTAAATTACACTGTGAACATGAAATATTCATGTTTATTATGCCGTGTTCATTTGCACGTCGTGTTGTGAAAGCATTTTGAAATTTCAAAGCATTCATTCGAAATTGAACTCAACTCATTATATAATCGAATATTCGAAAGCGTTCCTACTATTCCCTAAAATCTTTAGCTGTGACAATTTATGCTAATATATTCTAGTGTTGGCTGCAATCCAGTTGTTAGTCAACACTGGCGTAGTTCGTGTTCCTGGCCCCTTAGTTTTTACATTACCAATAGATAACTAACCAAAATTCCCCGAACATTACTGCCATACACATTATAAAATATATCGTAGTAAGGTACATTATTTCGGCTTAACACTCATTTGTTTTACAAGCTTTTTATTAACTTGGTATGTATGTGTGTTCGTCCGGGCGGGAACCTCGCTACTGAATCTTAGACCAGTTGTCATTAACATTCAGCCGAAATTTGGTATACACACTTATTCTTGATGACAATTCATACTTAGCTATGTGACGTCATTCTAATTCCAATATGGTAGATCATGCAAGATGGCGGACTTATTAATTTTTCTGCACTACCACAGTATGGGTATCAAATGATAGGGCTTGATGAGAAGAATATGAAAACATGATTTTTTTTTAAATATTTTTTAACAAACTTATTAATATTATAGTCCTTATAGTTATTTTAAGTATTTAAGTATTTCATCGTCCCGTTGAGTTCAAATTTCAATTCCTTTTATTATTGGCTGGTGAGGCGTTATGTTTGCCGGCGCCGCGGCGGCCGCTGACCGCGTGTTGCACGGCCCCGAGCGCGGCCGCGCCTTGGAAAAATGTGTTCTGAAAACGAACGAAGATCGTCATAGTTACGAAAACATTAAAATATACTTTAATACAGTACATAATATCGCTGCTTTTCATGAATACTCACACAACTCAAAATTCACATTTTACAGGGTAGCTATTTTAAAATTAAACAAA
>DWGJ01001241.1:0-21296 GCA_018246895.1 Aspitha aspitha aspitha
ACGGGGACTTCTGGACGGTGGGGACCGTCTGGCGTACCGCACGTCTGCTTTTAGAGTTCTTTTATCTTGGTTCGATATCTTCGTTTCGTGTTTCTTTCCTTTTGGTTGTTGACTCGTTCGGTGATCTCTGGTTTTCATTTTTATTACACAGTGGATCATTAACTCCTCATCGCTCTTGTGTAACTCAAATATTTTTTGAGCAATCTTACTACATTCGATAAAAACACGTTTAATCGGAAGTATGTAGGTCTGTGCCACTTATTGACAGATCGTAGATAAGATATTCACCTCGAAGGTAAGATGGAAGGATCACTTATAAAAACAGTATAGAAATCAGCCGTTTTGGGTACGTGACGGCGGAGGCCCTTTATGTTAGCACGTCAATGCGATCACGTAGAAACCTTGAACCGGTGTTGAGCCGGAGGTAACGTGGTGCGAGTCACGGTGCGCTTATTTGTTTCAGGATTTACACAAACACTTAGAACTGTTTAGAAGATCGTAACGATTTTAATATGCGTCGGTAGTATGTGCAAGCGGTCGCCCGAGCCTGGTCGCACTGGCGCGCTCGCCGCCTACTTCGACACTTGCACGATGTCGCCTCATTTTAATTAAAGGAAACTTGTGATACCAGAGATGAAGCGACATTAATGATCATTTTAATTTCATTACACCTTAAACTCATGCCTAAAGATTTAACCAAATTTTTGGATATAATATTTAAATCATATATTTCTTTCCAAAAAATCTGGTCATCTAGCCGGTGACGGATGCACTTTTGTATATATACAGTATAGTGTAATAATCTTAAATATTGTGCATACCTATACACCACGTCAATTTACCCAGCTAATAGATTTACAAGAAAGTATTGTATATTGTTAACAATTATTAAGTAAAAACTTATTTGGTATACACACATCAATTGGCCTCTTAGTCAAGCGGTTATAGACCCTGAGCTAACACGGAGGTCTTGGGTTCGATTCCCACACAGGATAAGCATTGGTGATGAGCAACTTTGTTTCTTCTGTGTCTGGGTGTAATAAAAATATCTATTAAGTAAGTATATATATATATATAATATGTATGTAATTTATTAGTTATCTGGTACAGGATTTGCTTAGTTTGTTATCAGATGGCCGTGTGTGATCCTATCCCACGGCATTATTAATATTATAAATCACGTGTGATCTTATGATCTGTTTAGGTATATATCATAGTTGTGAACGACTAAGCTTACACTAGGTATAATACTTTACCGATTTTTATTGGATTCGAGGTATAAAAATGGCTTTCTTTACTTTTTTATTCATAGGTCAAATTATACATAAGTATATTTATAAATTTTAGTAACGTTAAATCATGATTTATGTGCTTTTACTAGTTAGTAGCAACCATATAGATTAATTGCAATTCAGAATCTGGCTTGCGGCACTGTAAAAAGCGTAGTCTACTTAATGGTTAAATTCCTACTATACACATCTTGAAGTGCTTATTACATCACTTTTCATTATTTAATCATTTTATTAAATGATTCTAATAATCTATATCTCATCAAAATATAATTAAACAACTGTTGTTTAGAAACAAAATATAGTCGGTATCACATTATAAGGGGATTGTGTGTACATACCTATATTTAACATTTTCGTTTATATGTTGTAGTAGGTAATTAGATATATGTATGTATATCTACAGAGTCGATAACGATGGTATTTATGGATGGATGGTATTTCCAATCCAAGAGTAACAACTAATCTAGGTACGTGACCTCATGTAATAAATAGGTAATAATATTTTTAAAGTCTTGTTCAATTTCATATTTTTTGTTTCAACTTCTACAATAAATATAGGTAGCTATTATGTTAGTATTTGTAATGGGGAAGTCCCGCCGCCACTCCTATTTCTACCGTGAAGCGCCACTTGCGACTGCTGCAGGAACATTTTCTGCTCACTTCAGATAAAAAAAAAGAATTGTCACTAGTGCGAATTTGATATCTTGAGCCCTGGTGAGTATAGTAATAGTAGGTGGCCGCTTTTTCGTATATGACCTTGTTTATTAATATATGTACCTGCCCTCTAACGGATAAATAAATAAACTTTATTATGGACCGAGAATTACATTCAAGTTAGTTTTACCGTTTACCGCAAGATGGCAATTACATTTTTATCCAATGAAGAACATAATAATCAAAAATAGGGATATTAAGGAGCTCCGTAACCGTAACCTAATCCGATATAAAATTTTCGGATAATTTCAGAATTCTTTTGACTTGTGAATTGAAATTCCATATAAATTTAATATCCATAACCGAAACTATACAAAACCAACGGATAATTAGAAATAATTTCATGTCCGTATCCGTATCCGAATCCGGTATTATAATTATGTCTCTATCCGTATGTATAAATATCATATCCATAATATCCCTAATCAAAATCTTAAGTAAACTCATGTTTTCGTTCTAGATGGCTCTTATTTTTATAAGCATTTTAGGGGATTTATACGTGATACGACAATGACAAATAGCTGCAGATAAGCAAGCCTTTGTAATTATTAAGAATCGTTAATTTGCGTTTGTTAACTGAAATAGTATAAAAGTTTTCTTTAACAATTAAACGACAATGAAACATCGAGTAAATTGTTGTAAATGATTTATTTTTTGACAATTGTTACAATGTTAAGAATTACTTTTTAGCTTTAATATACATACTGAGCATTCATAATATAATTCGCTAGGCGACCGAGCCTTTCTCGGATGATGAGCCTTTCTAATCTAACTTTATCGATCTGTTTTTATAAATACAAGTTAGTTTTCTTGAAAACAACATACCGCGAACTGTAGGTGAAGTTTTGAACATGTAGAATTTTAAAAACATTACTGTGAAATGTACATAATTCAGAATTTTATTACAATAGACAGTTAAGCGTTTTTAAATTGTTTACAATGTAAGATTATATTGTAGTACGTATATATTCTTTATGATGAGATTCAAACTATTTTCAAATACATTATGTATTTATTATCATGAGATAGAAATAAGATTTTGAATAAAAATGGTATATAAGAAAGAAAACAAGATAAGGCAACATGGAAATGAAGACTCCAAAAACAGTTTGGTAGATATTAAAAAGTCTCAAAAAAATGTATTTCAAAAAAATTCGCATGTCCATTGTCCAATTCTGCTAATTTACAGCAGTAACATATATTTTTGATACTATATAATAGCTCTTTTATTTTACTAAAGTAACGAGCTGTGCTACGAGTACGTGATGTTACCTGTAAATCGTTTAAAAAGATGAATATGTACTTCTATACTTAATATTATAAAGCTGAAGAGTTTGGTTGAACGCGCTAATCTTAGGAACTACTGGTTCGAATTGAAAAATTATTTTTGTGTTAAATAGTCCTTTTATTCAGGAAGGCTATGTAACATCACGCTATGACTAATGTGAGAGCAGCAATGACGAATGTTGCAAAAACGGTAAAATATTGATTTCCACGCGGGTGAAGCTGCGGGCACAGCTAGTAGTAAATAATTCGACTACTGACTTTTCATAGCGTATAAGTTTTGGATTTATTTTGATCAGAATGCTTTGAGTGGTTAAGATGACTTATAAATAAGCAATATTTTGAATATTTTCTGTTTATAATCGTATATCCGCGTCGATCGAGCTACGAAAATCCATGGATTGCTTTTTCTGTACCGCTGGCCCAGAATCTGTAAAAACAATAACAAAAATAAGAATATACAACGTTTGCACTTGGTTGAGTTTGCATATTTAATACATAATGAACATGTAGATATTTTATGATCATTAGTCTATGTTATTATATGAAACAATTATTGTAAAAATATATTACAGATATAAGTTTTTTGTAAAGTTATAAATAAGTCCTACATAATTCCTGTTTAATAATCCTAATGAACGATTATTGAAAACGCCAATATAAGCTTATTAACTTTAGTAAGTAGGTACTTGTTTATGTTTTTTTTTTAATTCTTACTTTTTTTATAATCTTTGTTGTTATTTTGCAGCAACATGGGCCCCAAGTTGTTTGTAAGGAGAAATCCGATGGGCGTTGTGATCAGTATGGCTTGTACGATTATTCGCAGAAATTGCTCAGCATAGATTATTTCATCTCGGCGGCCGTCAAGAGCCATTACAGTTTCTAATGCCAATGGAGCCAGCACTGCCTACAGTGGAATAAATAAATAAGTATAACTAAAAGATATGTATGCATATATGATTATGAAACTCGGCTTACAGTTACAAAAATCCATATTTCTTGCATAAAAAAGTTATACCTACTAAAAACTAAGTTTTAGCCACAGTCTTAGTTGAATATGTAAATATGTTTATTTATGTTTACTTTTTCTTAGTTATCTTCGTAAAAAACGTCCGAGGAAACTTTTCCGTTTTGTTTGTCCATCGGCTATTTTCACATTACATTTGACTTTAGCATCTACTATATCTACGTGTTACAAGTAGCTATTACACACATGCAACATAAAAGACAATACACATGGTATTGTATGTATTATACGTTATATAAAATAAAATGATCACCTAATTAATTATTAAAAACCAACTAGAATTACATTCGCTTTTCTTTCGTAACAAAATCTAATATACATATACGAGTATTGTATGTATATAGAAAAATTAAATCAATTGCTGTTCCGTTAGTCTCGCTAAAACTCGAGATCAGGTGCAATTTGGCTAATTTTGGTCTCAAAATATTCGTGGAAGTCCAGGGGAGGTTTAAAAAATGAGAAAATATGGAAAAATCGGAGGAAAATACAGCAATTTATTTTCTTTTTAAACTGCTTACTTGTTAAACATTAGATGTTCGTGCCGGCAAAAGCGTGGCGCGCTTTGTGCCATCTTTTTCGTATACATACATATACGAGTACATATGTACATAATATATCGAGACCCCACGCATTTTTCACCATAATACTATTTTGCGTTCATTATTATTATTCTGCATATATGTAAAAAAATTGAGAATTATTTTTAATTATTTGGTTCGATGCGTTTTTCAGTTTTTTTAACCGAAAAACACACCGAAACTGAAAAAAGGGTTTTACAGTTTTTTTTACCGTATTTTTTATATTATTGATAACTACTAGGTACTATGAAATCTTTGATCTTACCGTGGGCTTCATCTACTGTAAACGTCATTCAAATCAATTTCTCATTTGTCTACACGATTATGAGTTACATAATATTTGTATGTTAATTTCGTACGAAATATAGATATCCATTAAATAATTTTAAATCATCGTTACGATACTCGTTACGCAAAAGGGCAGTAAAGTTACATTCTTATTAACATGCGAAGGCAGCACAGCGGGCTATTCTCTAAACAAATTAATTAAATTGAATTGGCCTGAGACGGCTGGTTTTACCCATTTTGTTGCTGATGCTAGGGCAGAAGTGAGACTCTGCAGACACCCTCTAAATCTACCTTCTTAGATTATCCTGGGAATAGCGGAGTGATATTGTTGATATAAAAATAGATTAAGCCGAACCTGTTCATCCGAATAAGAATAGTTTGCCCTCGTCATAGATAATATAAGAAATATATAAGGCAAAAGGACACTTTTTTTTGCGATGAATGATTCAATCCTTACTCGCTTCAACCTTAGCCTAGGCGTGTAGGTAGTGGCTATACTATTTTTAAGGCTATTTTTGAAATGTATTTCTGTTTGTTACGATTAAAAACAGTCTTGACATTAAATTGAAATGGAATGGGTATTGCGTGCCCTTGTACAATCTCTATGGTATAAATATTTCAGTAAGTGTTTGTGTTTACGACGAAAAGAAATAAGTCATTTTTTCTTAATAATTTGCTGTTACATTTTCAGCCGGTCGCTGCGATGTGATTTAAGGTAGACATAATCACGATTAATTCGGTCCACGGACGTCCGCTGCTAGACATAGCTGTAGATCTCCCAAAAACAACCATTCAACCGCTCACCATCACAAGAAGGAAAATAAAACCACACATTCAGGTTTTTTGGATCCACCGATCCTCCGCTACCTTGACCAGATCGTGGTTTATGATTGCATAACAACATTGTGTCGAACTTTAGCCAACGATTAAAATCTAAATTCAACATTAAACGACCTTAGACATAAATTATACAAATATGTATTTGAGTACACGGAATGTACCTAATTGGCTAAGTGAAGGCGATCCAGTTTAGTTAAGTGCAACGCGATTATGTGTTTAAAAGTTTAACGAGAGCCAACTTATGTATTTAACAATTTTATGGATTTAACAATGTAGACTCAATCCAATACTTTTTGCATTGTTTTCATGCCCCCCTATAAAATGATTAGTAGGTTCATTTTACTAAGAGATTTTTGACACTGCAGTGAAAGAAGTGATACCCTTCAGATTCCAGACACCCATTCCTGGGTATGTCTGGAGTTGAAATCTTGGCGATTGCCTCTTACGGAAACCTATACCTACAGTACAGAGTTTTCCAGCATTTTCTATAAGGCGTGTGAACACTATCGAAGTCCATTTGGCCAGTATGGCAGATTATTTCAACTAGCGAACGATATGAGGGGTTGATAATAACAAGAGTCGTACTCAATAAATCCTTGCAATTATATTAACAAAAATATGTTCATGAGACTGCATATTAATAGATATCTGTTCTAATTAAATTATATTCAGTTAAATACGTACGTCGGTCGTATTGCATTTTTTTCCGTTAAATTTTGTTTCAAAATAGGTACTCATTATTTTAAATATTCACCTCGACAATAGACTTCGGTGTCCATGTGCAGCAAATGAAAATCTTCTCTTTTAGTTTGAGATTCCAGCACACCAGCAATACGGTGAAAAGCCTTACAGTTAGACATATTAGCAATATTCCAAATCCTATTAACATTGTGTCTGATATTGAATGGTGCATCTGAAATCAGAATATATATCCAACGTTACTTATTATTGTCTAAACATAAAAAAGGTGAATCAAGAATGAAGTTACATTGATACTCATAGTATTTATTTTCATTATTAATAAAGACAACAATATATAAAAATAGATATATTAAATTATCAATTTAGGTATGACATACGAAATAAATTAATAATAAAAAAAATATAATTTATTAATAATAACCGGAGACAATACCACACCGGTTGTCTGAACCCAAATTAGGCAATTCAATGCCTGTGTTATGGTGACCGGACAGCTAATAAGCATAGAAATATATATACACACAAATTAGTAAAGGCAATTGCCTTTGTTAAAACTAGAAATAACTAGTCAATACTAGAATTTACCTCATAGGTATTTAGTAAAAACTAGTTCTAATTAGGGAAAACGCGTTCTCACGTTTTTCGTGACTCACGGTTTTAACTGTAACATGTACATACAATATAGTACTTATATAAATATTTTTATTACGACCAGACACAGAACAAATAAATGTGCTCATCACACAAATGTTTGGCCTGGGTGGGAATCGAACCCACGACTTCCGGTTTTGCAGTCAGGGTCTCTAAGCACACGACCATGAGGATCCCCCAATTCACATTACCACAAATTTCATGTAAGAAACTTATGTCGCAAAGAACTTTACCTACTTCCCTGTACTTAATTTTCCGTGACGTGTTCAAAGAGAACGTTACACAAACTAGAAACTAAGTTTCTGTTCAAACAAATGGCAATTCTTTTACTATCGCGGTACGAAATAGATGCACAAAATAAATACCTCAAATAATGCGTGAATTGTTAATTTATTTAAAGATTGATAGACGTTTGTATGTATGTTGCAATATTTTGTTTGTTTCCGAAGTTATCTTTATTCATCTGTATAACACGCCTATTAATCAACCCCTAGCTGAGGCTTCATAGGAAAGGACCGTAACTGGCTAAAAGGTTAGGAAGAGGCTGACTTACGACAAGTAATTTTATAATTGAATATTAAATAAACCTGAAGCCTTTCTTATTACCTAAGTGCATTGGATTTCTTGGTGTCATTTTGTGTTTATTTGTATGGATAATAACAAATAACGCTTGTATAAATGTTAAAGATGTTTCTGAACCGGGCAATGTGACATACTAGATACAAGTTACATAGCAAACAAAGCAACTAAGATAAGGGAAAAAAACTGTTAATTTTTTGGAGGCCTCTGTTTGAAATCGTCATCATTGACCTTTTAAATCATTATTATTTAAGATATCCAACGAGAAACGGTCAATAAGCATCATACTACCTTGGTTCGTAACACTTTCCATTACACTACGAGTACGTATCAACTGTGTAAGTATGTAGCAATTTACGAACCTCAAAGAATGTACCCGTAAATGCAAATAAAATGGGCTCGAGGCTTGACCACAGGATACGGTACACTTTAGAGGCGGGATTTTGGTTCAATTTCCAACCCTTAAGCGCCCAGTGCTTTGCCGCTGTAGAGTTGCAAGCTAACACCGCCACGCCGCCTGCAATCAACATGTTGTGTGCTATAAAGATACACTTCGGTGCATGTAATATGTAGTAACCGTTAAGTTGAACGTTTATGCAGATTGAAGGAGTCACAAAGTTACATTGTACTTTTAAGCATTCTTGCAGTTGTTAGTTGGAAATGTAGATACAGTATCCTAGTGTTTGATCTTATCAACAATGTTATTGTTATGTTCAAAAATGTTATTTTTCGATGTTTTCAATTGGACCTTTACGTAACTTTTTCTTGAATTTTTAAGAATTTTTGTACCTAATCAAGAGTTATTATTTATCAGTTATTTTATCAACCTCTATTTTAATTATGGTAACTTATGGTAACTTCAAACCGGGTATATTCAGGTAACTGATAAATAAATTTATTTTTTTCACAATATTCTTTGTCAGCAGGTTTTTGTTACCTATGGCCAATTTAAGAATCAATATAACGTAGGTACGTTTAATTTCAACCTGCAAAGCTTACACGAAGCTGTAACAAGCAGTCTTTGCCTTTTAATTCGTTTCTTTTTCAGCGAAACGAGCAGCAAAACATTAAAACTCGTACCGGTGCCGCCCCAGCCAACCAGCGATGTGAAGAAGTTAGCAAAAAGTCCGCCGAGAAGCACGAACAAAATTCGCAGTTCCGTGACGTAGGTGTCCTGTGAGTTGGGTAGATACTGCGCCAGACTGCCCCAGATGACGCCTAGTCCGGAACCCACGAACAACGTTAGTCCTGCCTGCAAATAATAGACTTGTCCTGAAGTATGTTTATCCAATGAATTATATCGGGCAAGAAAATTAGTGTTGCCTTATGAAAATTATTTAAATTAGTATTTTTGTGAAAGAGAATGAAACATTCAACTTTGTAAGTACATAACTTTGTCCCATACATATGTTTGATAACAGCTTAAATTTACTAGTGAAATTTCTAATTTCAATCCTGTGAACACAGGCGCATTGCAGAATGAATGTTTCGTAACGATTTTGTAATTCTACATTTTAAGATTGGCCGCAGTTTCATTGAATACATTGATAGATACAAATAAGTACAGTGGCAGTGTTCGAACTTTGGATGTTTATGTACAAGCACCAGCTACTTGTGAAATGGACTGGAAAATCAGTACATGCTAAGTTGTATTACAGTTAGGTATATAAATTCTTTGTTTTTGTTATCTCATGAAACATCTGGTTAGTAATTTCGACGTGTTTTACTATTATCCAGGTATCCAGATTAGTTTACATATATATCATCCTGCGTTGTAGTGAAACTCGGGTTGAACTCTTGATGAGATAGATAAATGTACATCAAATTTGCACATGTAGCCAGTTAAGTTGTGATAATGCTAAACTTTAGGAACTATCCAGGACAATTAAGTGCAAATATTTGCAATGCGCTAATAAACCGTTCGCTACCAAGACTGTCAAGTTGACTAAGCTTTTGAGTTACAAATTGTGCTACAGGGCCCACTACGCCTCTGCAGCTCACGGCCAGAATACAGTTATGGTGTATCCTGCATGTCGTAAAAGGCAACTAACGGCTCCAGGCCTGCGAGAGACCAAAGTGGGAGCTCTTATCGTCCAGCCAACGAACACGAGAGGCATGACTGAATAACTGCCCGAGATACTCGGCTCATACGAGAAGAGTCCGGAAAGGGCTCCGGGTTGAAGTACACCGATGCACTCCGCAGGCAGATCCCGAAGTCTTCCAATAGCAAAACATACCCACTTATAATGTACTTCAGGGTGTGCAACGTTGCTACCACCATAATAATATTTTATACGCGAAGTATTCAAATATCACAAAAATTAATTCCATTTTCTTTCTTGTATACGTGCCGTAAAATAGAAAAGGCTCCTTACTTTAATGTACCTGTAGAGGTCACTAGTTTCATAAAACATGAAACTAAAGATAATTCCGTAAACACCGACACTGAGCGCGGTATCCACGCCGCCGGCGGTACATATCAGTTGAGGCCAGTTTTGTCTTCCATCTCCATATTTAGCAAACTTCAGAACTGTTGGCATTATCACTGGGCACGAGACGGATGAATATATTGTGCCTAATAGAAATCCTGTAAAAGTAAATATATAAAATTATAGACATTGCTTATTTCGTATACACATAGATGAATAGCAAATTTTAATGTAATATGTGCTTAATTTACGTAAAATATGTATTTCATCCAAGAAAATATTTTATATTAAAATATTCCTACAAAAGAAGATACTCTTTACTAATAAACTGATAATCTAACTGAGTTTATCTTTTAAAACTGAGTTATGCAGAAGTCAAAAAAATGTAGGTCAAGATCGTTATCTTGACCCATAAACATGTAACCTTACTATAAAACTAAAAACACCGTTTATGACAGACAAGAATATTATTTATAATAAAAGCCTTTAATTTTGAGTGGAAAACTCCAGTGTTTCCATGTATCAATAGAAACGGCTGAGGCGGTGATAAATGACAAACTTTTGATAACCCCTTAAACCGTTTTGTGTTGATTTTCGAATCTTTTTCTTTTGGTACATGATCGTTAATGGCTATATAACGAAATAAATGAGTAATTTAGCATGAAGTGCTTCATTTGCAAAAAAAGATAATTTACTGCATATTTAATACATTTGACATCGTTAGGGAAAAGAACATACGAAATTTAGAAAATGTTGAAAGAGAATTTACGTATGGATCGTTTGAGCAACCCGGGTGTGTAATTACTGGGTATTAGACACGTAAAAGCGCTTCGACAAAGAAAGACCGTTTGCAGTCTTCGTCCCGAATATCGCTTCGGCGCCTCTCGACGTACTAGTAAAGCACATCATGCGGTGAAAATGCATTCAAATCTTTTGCAATACGAATTCCATAGAGGAATTTATTGAATTGGCTTTGTACCGCACACATACCGAACCCCATTGTGTTGTACATTCGTGACAAATTTTATTTTATTACGCGCAATGTATCCCGCCGCAAAACATAGTTCCAATGCGCTCTTTTGAGTTAGCATGTTTTATGATATCGTTTTTTAAAACTTTTCAAGCTAGCTACGGTTGTAAATACATTTATTGTGGATGTGTGTATGTTTTATAAAATATGCTTAATGGTTTTCAGTAAACGAAAATCTCAAATGTTGAAAACTGTAGAACACACACAAACATTAAAGTATTTATTGTGAAATGTAATATCAATAAAGTTGTTTTGAATTTGTCAAACTGGTTGAATTTGCTGCACAGAGATAGTCTTATTATATATTACTCAGGTTTATAAAAAACTTCGAGTCTGCAGTCAAAATGTTAAGTGAATAAATTTAAGATACATTAAAAAAAAAAAACTCTTCTCTTTTTGTTACGCCCAAATTTATTTAAATCAAATAGTGTAATATTCTGTGTGCATACCCCAAAGCCAAGGGAATTCCAACAGCAAATGAGCGCATATGGCCAGTGTCGTGACCTCAACTACCCACGGCAGCACGCCTAACGATGTTACTGTTCTCCAATTGGTCTTCATGTAGCTAATATCCCAAGCCAATGATCCTTTACCAAGGATGATGACTGGATAAATTTTCCTAAAATTTCAGAATAACAAATTATTTAATTTTGAAGTTCTATTACCCTGTCAGAAGATAAGGACACCACTATCTGTGCTTAAGGTATTTTGTAAAAAAATGTAATGAACTTGGAGCAAGTGCTCATTTATGATAGTGTCTTGAGATATTATTATAATAAAATAGATACCTTAAAAATACGTCAACGTAAACATATTGACGCATGTCAAGGAAGCCAAAGTGGCGGGCTAGTATGCCAGTTAACAGGGCAGCCAGGAGCGGCGGCAGTGTCGTGAGTGCTTCCAACACTTGCCCGGAACTCCACGCTACCCCGGCGACTGCTGCCATTTTGAACCACTCCCCATCCCACCGCCAACCGTCGCCGAAAGCACACCATAAAACACCCCATGTTATTAGACCTAAATAGAAACTTTTACTCTGAATTATTGTACAAAATTGTGGCACATATAAAAGTAAAATTGAAAGCATTCATTATTATGGACTCCGGAAATTGGTGAAATTCTATACATCTATTTCTACCGTTAAACAGTTAGAATAATTTTTGAACTGAAGATTGTAGGTCCGGGCAATTAGAGGCGGCCATCTTAGTCGTCGAGTATAGCTACACCCTGCTATAATTATAATCGTACTTTACAATTTAAGCTAGATGTGTAAGTTACCGTATTCTTATTGAAATAATTAAATAGTGATATTTATAAAGCCTGCTCGCTTGCTCTTCATATCCATGAAGATTTAATTTACTTAATCTTTGACACGTTAGTAGATACAGAAATATGCAGCAGAAAGTTCTAAAATCGAAATGGTACGGGGAATGTAAATATTCCGAAGAATCCACTAATAAATGCGGTCGTTCGCTGACTTCATTACATCAATTTTGTTAGGCAACTTGAATCAGAGTTATAACGGCCACTGAAAACCATGAAGTTTGTGTAAATTATGGACGAAAATGGCAATTTACGAAACTAAACAAAACAAATATATTATGAAACGTTGTAGATTTACGTAGATGTTTTATTAGTCTATATAGAAGAATTTTAATGTTTTACCGGTAGATATTTCCATTTAATCAATGAATTATACCAATTTTATTCTTTATAATAAATGTTGGTACGTTTAGGGTCATATACTAAAAGAGTACCTATTTCTTATAAAATCTGCAAATTAAAATTTTTACCAGAATGACTTTTGATAATAAAGTATAATTTAGTTGTACTCGTACTTACCAGATATCGTTAAAGTCAAGTAATGAATAAATACAGGCGCTGAATCCTGTTGCCACGATTTTTTCTTTACACTATCATTTCCTTTATTAACTTTGTTCACTTCATCTTCCAGTGGTATTGAGATCGTCCTGAAACGTGGCACAAAAAAAAATCATTTACATCAATTTCCAAATTTAAACAAATTACAAGCTAATTTACAAACTTTCAATAAAAACTCATACGATGTATTCTGCATTATTTCTTCGCGGTTTCCACAACTACTGACTCTGTCTATTAGAATGTCGTCTTCGTTCATCAGAGTTTGATTTATTATTAAAAAACAAGAGAGGAAAATTAATTAGCTGCAGTATAAAGATATGATGAGGAGCAAGGCAATTCTAAATTTAGCTTATAAATAAGATATAGGTACTTACTCACGTTTTCACTTCCTTTTGATGTATTATGTAGACACCACTATCGAACGCTTCAGACTCTTTATCTAAAAAAAGGATTTGTAGAGTTACGCATAATTAAATATTTTATTTCAGATAATTCAAAATGTGTCGTGTCGTTGAATGTCCCTGACAAGTACATAAATCGTGCTCGACGTCACAAATTGTTTGCAGTTCTTTCCTGCAAGTCAAAACTGATGAGGGAATCACCCTTGACTCGGGCACTGACATTGCTCAATGGTATTCTGGACTGTAATCTGGAACTAGATATATTCGGTTCTGCACACGTTGAATTTCACAGAGCGGCAGTTAGACTTAGATATGTCGAGTTAAGCTAAGTAAACGACATAGATTAGGATCCGTAATGTTAAGTTAGTTGTAAGTAAATAAATAAATAATATTGTGCCAGTTTGTAGACATAGGATAGTATGGAATTGATAAAATATTAGACCTTAGTAACGTATTTACTAAAGTAAATTATTTTAGTAACATATTTGTAACTCATCTGATTTTTTAAAACATAAAACGCCCTTACGTTTTACGTTCCACTTATCATAAAGAACTTATTTTTTTATATATAAACGTTAAATGTCATTCACAAATTTTGATAGACGAAAAGATTCCTATTAGATGGAGCATTAATAGTAAGAAGGTTTGTAAAACATATTTAAATGAACCACAATTTTTTTCCGATCCTTTTGTTGCTTCGCTGCTGGATACAGGTCTCTTTTCGTAGTGAAAACATTTTACTTCATACTCTGGCCAAGTGCGAATTGGCAGACGTCCCACACCTCAGAAATCATGTTATATGTAGGTATGGTATTTTAAGGCATACCCCAAGAACCACAGTATAAATTAAGTAATTAATACCGTTTATAATAACAAATCTAAATATTGCATGTCAATTATATATCTAACGTTTTATTAATGTCTGTGATGACCCAACTAAATGTTATCTACACAATAGATGCTATTAATTATAGTGAACATTTATTGTGCTAACAAATTAACAAAATGGTTGTCACCAAATGTCAAGAACAGTGCAGTATGGAGGACTTAAAGAAATAAATATTAAAATTACTGGAGCAAGGATTTCATTTACCGTAGCTTTGTTGTTTAATTAGTACGAAGATTGTCGAATAACCTAATTTTACAATAACAACTTCAACGTTAACACAACATAACTAACTACATATAATTGAAGGAGTTCATTTCATTGAATATTTTATTTTAGTTTATCATATTTATATAAAACATATTGCAAAGCATTAGGTGTGTTTTTTACAATATGTATCGGAGGTTCGGAGGAGATTTTATTCTTGTAGTTTCCAGTCATATGGTTTTGTTACATATATTTTTCAATAAAATGATTTGGCAAACAAGCCAGGTTGCTTACTTTTTAATAACAAACTCATCATTCATGTATTAGGAATAAATGCAAGGAATACTTCGTGTAAAAAATTAAGTCAGATTTATGTTAAGGGAGTGGTATAACAGGAGAGTAGCAAAGTCATATACCATATAAGATATGTATGTTATTGTAGGCCTACTATACAACCAACAACAATTAAAATTTGAATTTGGAAGTTTGAAAATTTGAAAGTTGCGTTTGCTTGAGTTTGCAGATTCATGGGATACATGATCTAGAATCTAGATTCTAGATTATACGAGTAGATAAAGATTGTATTGTTAACGAATGCTAAGAATAATTTTCCTTAATAGAGACCCATTTTTAGTCCTAATACTAATGTATACACACCAACGAATTCTTATTAACACTTCATGTCTCTAGCTGTTTTGTGCTCGTAGTTATATACGAGTACATAGTAAAAAATAATTTTATTAGCATCTGACAATAAGATAATGACTTGTTCTGTACATATGAACTACACAATATATACTTCGTTGTGTACTCTTTGTAGATTACCGTCATGTTTGCTCAAATAATTTATCATTATCACATGACGTTGTTAAAGAGTCAAATGTAGTGAAAGTGTTCAATCATGCTCGTCGCCATAACATTCAGCGTATGAAATTTATATACCGATGAAGCTTTGCTTGTATACTACTGTGGAAAGAAGTGAAAAGTTTCTTAAACAGTAAAGGTTTGGATAGTGTTGTCTCCGTTCTGTGTGTTACATTGTGTATGTTGTTCAATACATTTTATTTTTCTCGGTAACAATAAAAGCATGTGTTGAGGTAAGTGTTTTACAATTTGTGACACTCAGTTTATTTACTTTGTTAAAATTTATTTTCTTTACGATATTGCACGAGAAACAAAAGCAACGAAAATTATACGCTTCAGTAGTTCACATGAATAATATGATAGATATACCTTTGCTTATTAATATATCCGAACACGCATCAAAGAATCTGCCATTTACAGATACATCATTAAATAATCATTATTACTCTTATTATCGTTATTGAATTTGTTTAGATTCAATGTTATTTGATTAATTTACAAGAAGTTTTGTGCGTTTTGTGCTTCTCATTCGATTAACCAAGGCAACGCAGGTAACTGATATACATATACATATTTATGTCTGAAACATATTTTTATGTGTACAGATCAATTTTCAATTACTGTAATATTTAAACTGATCAAATTTGTACCTACCAATATGACATGGGAAAAGAATTAAAGTGAAAAAGTCACATTATTTTAACTACAAGTACTATTTCTTAATTGAAAATATGCAATTTATAAGAATATCTTCTGTCTGAAAAAAAGAAATAATCCCTAGATGCCTATGTATAAAATGTATAGTTTACGATTGTTGGTACATAGTTTGTTCTTAAATCTATCTGACACATAATTAAGGCGAGTTTAACAGACGTTAATTATGTGACAAATAAGTAAATATATCTGTTTGACAGCAGATTCCTTTAGAGAACTGTAGTAGCAGGGCCGTGTCCAGCAGAATAAAAAAAGCAGGTGGTGGAAGGGTGTTTTCCAGTGCGTCCTTTCTATCTGAAAATAGCTCGAAATAGGTGAATAGTGTAGAGGAGAAAGAACATCGTAAGGACTGTAGCCGATAGAATTCCCTTGTCTCTGCTAATCCTATGATAGTCAGCGTTTGTACATGTTTTATTTTTAGACTTGCCAACAGGCAGACGCCGCGCCTATCTGTGAGTGGTCACTGTCGCCTATAGACACCTGTGACACCAGAGGAGCTGCCACTGCATTGTATGTCTTGGAGGAATTTTATGCTGCGTTTGAAGATCCCCATTTTATAGCGTACTCTAAACATTTCCGAAGTAATTTTATTTATAAGGAATATTTGTATCTATTTAATTGTTTATTATTATTTATGTAAGTTTAGATCCGTCGACTGTATATATTATAACACAATAACATCACTAAGTATAGGTAGGTATAGTTATTCTTAGTTTAATTCAATTGGAATGACAGTAACGGGACACTAGAAATACATAGTTTTCAAGTATGCATTCGCCGCGGCACGTGTTTAAGTACACATTTAAATCCGACTGTGCTGTAGATGTCATAGTTCGATACCTTCATATTGTTATTTTATTATATCTCCGCTGAAATATAATGTACCTACAGGTGGAATTTGTAATCTCTACTCAACTGGGGCACATAACGAGACATCTGAACAGGTATTTTAAGAATTTAGGGCTGTCTGGACATATGTAGGTACATATAGTTTCTCTGGCGAACCAAAACTAGTACTTCATACAAAATTAGTAGTATTCATGTTATTTTCAGTTCCACTGCAGGTATAGATGGAGAGAATATATTATTATAATTGGCTTAATTTGACTAATTTTACTAGTAATATCTACGTATTATTTGTGATGATCTAAGAGCCCACGTAAGGTCGATCATGACCGATTTCATAACCAGGTAACAATTATATTTTAACAAATACAGCATGTTTCTGAACGTGTAAAACTAGGGTTGCCATAAAAAAGTGTGTAAAAAAGTACCTATGATAAATTAAAATTATAAAAAATTATTATTTTTCAAATTTGATTATCTTGCTTGCCAAACTACTTATAGTCTGATGTAGACAACATGCGCTATATGCAGTAGATTAGAAGCTTACCTTTTTCTGTTGCCTATGTACCTGGTAGCCGTGTACAAACAAGTAAATGCAGATTGGTAATTGCGCTCATCTGCTTACCACGACATACATATATATTTAAATGTTGGTAATTTTATTGCGAGTAGAATAATATAGGGTTGCTCGTAATAATCTGTTCATAGATAAGGGAAGCCAGGATTTGCCAGGAATGATGTATGCGAATAACGAAACGTACGACTTTCGATTAGTCCATGAGTCGTTGGATAACCAAGACAGTCAAATTTGAAAAATGATTATTTTGTATAATTTTAATAAATCATAACCATGAACAGTGTTTTACGGCAACCCTATTTTTACACGTTCACAAACATGGTTAATTTGTTAAAATATAATTTTCACCTGGTTATCAAATCGGTCAAGGTCAAGACCTTACGTGGGATCCTCTACTATGAGTAATGTGAACATTAGAATACACACGTGTGTCTTACTCTTGCTGAATAACATGTTAAAAATTAAAAAAGCTGTAACTTGTAAATAGACTCAAATATATTAAATATTTTGATACAAATGCTTTTTATTCTGAAAGACATTGTTATGACGTGTTAAATTGAAATTTCACTCTAATCTAAAGATATAAATTGTATTCAGCCAGAAATACAAAACCTGCTACACTAGAACCTTTGAACGATATCAGAACAATTTAAAAGCTGAGGCAGAAATAAGGGGTCTTCATTAAAGATAATTTAGGTATTGAATTATTTCACCTAAAATGAAATATATTGAATATGTATGTTGTTGTTCTTGACGGATTGCAGATTTTTTTTTATTAGAATCGAGTAGCAAACGAGCAGGCAGCAGTCACAAGTGGTTGCTCCCGCCCATGGACATCTGTAACCGATTCCTAACAGGACTGTAAGGAGTTGACTGTTAGTGTGAATTCAGTTAGTATAGGTATTCATAAGAATTAGTTGGTGAGTATTCTTTAGCAACAGGACTGCAGGAATGGGAATGTTAGTGATATTAGTCCAGTTAGTATGTGTTAGTAGGTGCAGTTAGTAAGTGTTAGTAGTTACCCTGTCAGGAGTCGGTCACAGATGCGTTGCTACTCTTGAGGACTGAGACGGTCGCCTCTGGTATACAAGTGGACCGGTATACATTCTTTTATTATCTTCTCACTCTCCTTCTCTCTGCTACTCAAGTCACTACTCCTATCGACGGTATCGCCGAGCAATGTATCGGAATGGAGGCGTTTTTTTTTTACTTACTTCGGTGTTGTGTACGAAAATAAATGTATTTCAAAAAAAAAAATTAATAAAATAAAAAAATATTTAATGAAATATCGCTACTAGCTTCCATTTAGACTGTGTTTAGTTTAGTATTTAGCGTCGCCTGTACGTTAATAAGTAAGATTCTGTTGACGCGGGGTCCCTAAAGCTTTATAATATATCTTTATTATTCTCATACTTATGGAGGCTGTATACGGTGACTCGCGTCGATAGAACCTTGCACCGTTACTCTATGATTGTGTTAGAATCATCGTTGCGTAAAAAAACATTTTTGTTACAGTATTAGAGTTGTTTATGAGCTGGAATTTTATGTGTGTCTGTGTGTATGTTTGTATAAGGACATTGTTATTGTACAACGTCGGTATTGCGTCCGAGACTTATTGAGCTTTGTAATTATTATTATTATTATCATTGATCGACCGAGACTTAACATCGAAATGTAACGAATATGAAAAACGATTTTTTTTTCGATATGTAAACACACGTGACGATTTACGTCACACCGAATTAAACTCAACAATAATTGTTTCTCCGTTCCGTAATGTTTTTGTTTACATATATTATCTGTGTATTGTATATTCGGTAGTGTTAGACAGCGTTTTGACGTTTTGGCCAAAAGCGCGTAATCCGCGGCCGCGACAGCAAACGATCCAAACAAGTGTAACAACACTAGCGTGTGTGTCTCTGTGTGTGTGTTTGCGTTTTATTAATATAATTTTAAGTTTATTATTAAATAGAAGAGGTTTTGTAAACGATTTGGTCGAGCGGTTTAGAGTCGTATTGTGATATATTTTTTAATGTTTACTAGATTATTAATTATTATTATTATTTTTAATATAGTACCTATCTAATGCAATATTTTATCCTATTAGATGTTACGCTAACCGCTTTAGCGAGGTGATAACGTTTGGCCGCGTTGTTTATTGATTTTTTTAAACTATATTTCTTTTTAATCGTTTTTATTGTAATTTTGTTTCGTCTTGCTTTGTTTGTTTGTTTGTTTGTTGGTTTTTCTTGATAGACGATTTTGCCTTTATATTAATGTGTTTGCGTTCTAAATATGTACATTTTCCTTCAATTTAGATCATGATGTTTAAAAACCAGCACGATACATACTTTTTTAATCTGTCGCTCTATATGAACGTGATCGGGGGACCCCCTGTAGTGACGTCACCTCCGACAAATTTACATGTAAACATGACTCAAAGTACACCATGCGTCGCTTGACCGACGGTCACCGATGCAAGGACTGACCGCGCCACATCCAGATCTAGAATTTTAATATCATTGTGTCTGCTTTCCTTCAGTATTTGATTAATTAAAGTATTCCATTGACGTCTCTTATATTGTATTAACTGATTATAATATTTTCATGTATACAAATGTTTTTCTTCCGTTCAAAAGTATTACAGTACACGCCTCTTCGATACGTTAGCGAATTTTTATTATCTTTTGTTTAAAAAACAAAAAACCCTTGATTATTCATATATCGTGAATTGTATATGTGCGTTTCGCTCGGCAGTTGTCGGGATAGTTCGACTATTTTCGGAACTCGCAACGGACACGCTCGAGTTGAGCCGAATTTTAAATCTGAATACAAAAATAATTATAAATCTTCAGAACATTCCGAACGATGAAATCTAAGTGCCATTGAAGTTTTAGAGAATATTCAGGGATCATTTCAATTTACATCCAAAAAGTTTATCGATAGAGAAAGTTATGTTTTATGAATTGGATTTTTTTTTTGTAAATTCTTACCACAATAAACAACGTCTAATACATAATTAAGGTATTAATTGACTAAAACCACAGTGTGGCGTCAAAGGTAAAGTCCTATGTTCTCTAAAGATTGATGTATGGAACCAATAAATAAATAAAACAAAGAAAAATTTACGGGCAATAAATTATTATTTTCTTTTCTTTTCTAAAATAAATTACATAATAAATAACACTTGATTATGATTACAAATGATTAAAATCTATAATTGTCAACTAAAGAACTAACCAACCAACGCATCGATCACGGAACAATTAACTTAAGTGTAATTATTCAGGCCGAATACCAGCTTTCGATAGCATAATATGTAGTTCTTATTATTATTACCATCACGCCAAGTCCCTAACGAGGTAGGTAGAGAGCACCGAGTGCGGAACAGTAGCTAGATTTCCGATGTTATATAGTCTTCCAATTTTAATATCTATAGTAATATTATAAAGCTGAAGAGTTTGTTTGGTTGAACGCGCTAATCTCAGGAACTACTGGTTCCAATT
>DWGJ01001242.1:0-21296 GCA_018246895.1 Aspitha aspitha aspitha
CATGGTAGTGTGTGTAATGTTTTATTTATTGATTTAATGTACTTTATAAGCATTAATATTGAAAAATATTAGCGTTCGCCACTTCTCCTACACATAAACTACATATAAGTGTGCTAAATTTCATACTCCTCCGTGCCCCCAATTTTCGTAAAAAGGGATCCAAAGTTTTCCCTTCACGTATTTATATTATGATTAAAGATTAATAAATTTTCCTGTATTTGAAATATTCATAAAACCATTTAACCTTTTATTATACAATGTGATTATTGTTTTAACAAACATTCTTGTATGAAAATTTTAAAATCTTGTATAAAACAGAGTAAAATATGTAGATTTTGAGTCTTATACAAGAACAGCGTGCGTACCTACTCCGATGTAGATAGATCGTGCCAGCAAATGCTTAATTCGTGTTTGAACGTCAGTCTTAATAAAAGCAAAATTAAGTACTTTGTTTGAAATAAAACAAATAAAAGTGCTTAGAATCGTAAGTGGCGGATGGGTTACTTCACAAAACAATAACAATATATTGTTCTAAATTGTTCAATCGATAATGAAACTTTTCAGGGTTAGATAAATTATAGATAAAATATAACGGACTTTTAAAAACAATTATCATCAAAGAGGTTACGTAAGCGTCTGTTGCTTAGTATTTGTAAAAAAAAGATATTCCTACGAGTTTCCCTACGAGTACGTAAAGGTCACTTGACAACCGGCTGCAAAGGGCGTCGCCCCAGTCATGCCTGTGCTATGCGCCCAACAATTATATGCCTGCCTGTTCGTGTATGCTAAAGTACTTATGTATGTATACTGCCTCTAATTATATCACTCCACTACTATAAACGCTACGCTAAGTCCGTTGGCATTGAACTAGATCATTTCGCAGCGTGAGAATCGTATATTTATGCTGTATCGCCAGTCTTCACTGAATCGTGTAATATAATGCCAGACGGAATTTCATTCACTCATAGAACTCGCTTTGTTCATTACGATTTTTACAATCGACATAAAACGACGCGAGATCCACTCGACCTTTTGTAACTCTTCCACGCTCCGTGCATTGAGACGACGGTTATAGTTTCCTGTCAGTCTCATTACTGTGTAGGCGTCCATCACTGAAGCTCATATCAAGTAGGAAACATTACACTCGAATGATACACACGCTACGTGACATTTTTTTTTCTCAACGCAAGCATACAACAGAGCTCGTCCGACACTAGCATCGCACCGTGCTTTGAATAAAAATATCCTACTTATTACATGCGCACACTCTTTAAATAAGCTTTCATAATTTATCATTGTGAATGTCACATTGTGAATGAATTAAATTTTCCATACATGGGTATTTAATTTAGGCATCCGCTGCAGCTAACCGTTATCTTACCGCGCTAACACCTCCCTGTAAATATGTTCCAATCAAGCCATAGTACACATTTAAAGGGAAAATAACATAGATATAGATGTAACTAACCCACTCACCATTATAAAATGATAAAGAAAAAACATTTGAATAGCGTTTGTTCTCCTCTATGGATCAACCGATTTTCTTTTATCATTTTAATAGCTATAGCTTTAATGTTACTAAAAACAATTTTAAAAACAGTATCTTTACATGAACCACTACAAAAGTAACTAAAAGAAGCTTCCCTCAAATTTTGATTCCCTCCATCTCGGTTATGGCCAATAACCGACCCGTACGACCTCTATCGGTATGATAATTACTAAACGAAGTTTTAGTTCTGACCAAAGCTATATCTGCATATTACTCTTTCCGTGCTTTATTTAGCGCTCCTTTAAGAACAATAGAGGAATATAAACGCTACAATTTGATACGTGGGTGTTGTTCATATGATAGGAGGAGCAATTTCCGAACGGTGTGGGCGCGACATCTCGCACACTGGGTCTCGTATCCTATGAATGACAAAGAGAAAGCAGACTTTAAAAGCATTACAGCATATTGTTCTAATTTTAAGCATGATTAAGCACATGAAGTTTTTGACTGACGTGAACAACTGTGTTTCAGATATCACGCAACCATGGAAACACGTTTAAAATTACTTAGATATTTAATTACTATTGTTATGTGTTGAAACCTTTTTAGAAAGATATTGAAGTATGTATATTACACCTGAAAACCGTAACGAAAATATTCTTTTTTCATAGGTTTTTGATTCTCCTATCGTGTAAATCTATAGGTGGTAAATAAATAAATAAATTTATAGTTTCGATAATATTACAGAATAAATTACTGTTCACAATCACATTAGTCCTGTTCTTGTAAGTTTGAAATATGGAGTGCTCAACTTATACGTCGTATAAGTTTTTCTATTAAGTAAACACAAATTACGTAGTTAGTACGACTCTTACTAAGTTCAGATATTACTGCGGAGAAAAAAGTTACCAGAGCTCTTATTACCCAGCAACGACAATATACAATGCTGATAGCAAATTAATTCAATACACTTCCCACAACAGCACGGCTGAGTTGACGTAACATAGTTCCAGTGTTAGATAACATGCGTCTATTATTTTATGGCGGAAACAGCGCGTCCTCAAAGCCGCCTTGTCATTCGTGTAGCGATAATATCACATGCGATAATTGATTTATTTAGGTCTTACAGCCGTTACAACACTGGAATATCGAAGAATTGTAAACATTAAATAGTTAACTTTGCAGGCAAACAGGACGCAGCAACAAACGTTATAATAATTTTATTTAGAAATCTTTCATAAATGAAATCGTATTTTGAGATTCTTTAAAAACATAGGTATTACGACATACTTAAAATGATGTTAATAATATCAAATGATAATGGCATGGCATGAGATAATATGCCCAACTGTATAACATAATAAAGACCGCAATACATTTTTAATTTATACCCACAAAATTTCGAGCGACTGTACAAAGCATGAATAAACTTAACGAAAAGTACCTACGTATAATAGGCAGTTTTGATAATAAACAATGTAGGTCGGAGAAGTACCTACTCAGACTCAGATGCAAAGGAAGCACCCGAGATATGTATGTATGTACGAGTATTTTATAAAATAGCTTGTAAAACATCGTATAACATTTAAAAAGTATGTAAGTACTTCGATGTACTTAGTCTTCGGACTGATGTAGGTGTATGTAAGAAAACTTTCACGATAATGAGTTTCATATGAGCCGCCGGAAATGCGACTATTACGTTACGTGCGAGCACCTGTTCGTATTCATTTATGAGCAAAATTTCTGGAATACTTGCGTCAATTCCTCGCTGATAATTAGATATATAATCGTGCATGTTCCTGGTGCAGAAAACCAAAAATGGAACTCTGAAAGTCTCTACCTTCACCGATATGGGATTGGAAACTTGGGAGTATTGAAACGAGAGTGAATAAGCAATTTCTAGGCAAGCGCGGTACATCCTAGACTGCGCCTCAATAAATCATCAGGTGCGAGCCTATTAAAAAATAAAAGAGAAACATTAAATTACAGAATCTCTTTCAATCCATATATTAGTACATTGCAATTGGACACGACATGTATTTCAATAATAAACTGTCAAATTCCTCATAAATTAGTCAATTTAAGTAGGCTTTCTTACATGATAATAAATGATAAAAACTTATAAATAATTCAATAACATATCATGTAAGTCAAAATAAGCTGTCAACGTATTATTAATTTTAACAAGTTCATTCGGAAAGTTCACACAAATACCGGTAAACGTAAAGGTCACCAGCTACACTAAAATACTGTTAAATATGTGTAATAAAAGATATTCTTATTAAATGGTTGTATAGCACCGTTCCTCCCCTTTTATTCCGCTGTACATTTAAGAACGTTGGACTTAAAAAAGTCACGTCTTCCGTGAGACTGATTCCATTGAGCCCCTCATAGACAGAAATCAATTATGTACTCATGAATAGTCTATTCATTTTTGGCTGCGACACGATTGTAGTTGTTCAATTTACATTCGGATTTATGAAACGGCTGATTGTATAGAGGCTGGTCACGAAGTCAGTTTTTGAATAGACCGGAATACTGACTCGAGTTTAATATTCGCATCCAAAAGACGACCAACACGATACTGGTAACAGTCAATAGATACTCGTATTGTGCTTTGATCCTTCGATATTTTAATACTTAAGTAAAATGTGGAGTTGTAATACACGAACACCTTAATTTCAAATATACATGTTCCAATATTATAACTCACGTTTAAGATAACATTGCGTAGACACACTTTTTAAAATATGTACTACAAGTGTTATTTCAAAACCGGCTCACTTTCTACGGATAAAAGGCTCCGTCAGACAAGCTTTAAATACTTACATCTAAATTAACAGTCACTCGTTTGAATCTTAGTTACTAGTTTTAAACATGACCTTGGCACGTTCGTTATCTTATTAAATTCATCCTTGTTTCATGTAAATTATGTTTGCCTCGCCTTAAATGTCAAATAACATATCTTACGGCTTGCTTTCGACACTACCAACAAATGCAAAACTACATCTTTTAACTCATTGCTTTGCATAACGTAAGACACCAATTCGATTGACGTGTTGTACATATAAATCCTGTATCTAAGTTCCCGCTTAATTTCTGAATCAATCAAAATTTGATAGAAACTAGTGAGTTTAAGATTTCTTAGGGCAAACCTTTTCATACATACGGTACATTCAAGTCATGTTTGGGTTAAAAAATTTCGAAAAAAGCACTAGGTATAACAGCCCGATCAACGTGATCATAAAAGTTGCATGGTTGTACGTAAAACATACCATCAGTAACAGCATTCGTTAGGAAAAAATCGTTACATTTCATAATAACGCATCATAATGGCGGCCGGCTCGATGATAGTGGTCAATTAAGCTGTTCGTATTAAAATTGGTTGGTGGAGTGACGTCATCCGCGGTAGAACCAAGTGAACCAGTTTAGTCGAGCGGCACAGGTGCGACATAACGCGTGTGCGAGACAGCTGCATTGAATTCACCTGTGCAGATAATTTAATTGAAATATTGTTCATTATATCCATATTGATTTGCTAATAACATGTATTTAATATAGGGCTCGCATCTGCACTTTCTAAACTCTACTTACAAGTAATAGATTGAATCAACTACATCGTCGACTCTACATTACTTAAAACTTTATTTTGACACCTGGTTTACCATTACTAATCCCTGTAGAACAAATTAAAAAACTTCTAGCCAAGAATTAAAAATGAAATGAAATATAATTATATAAAAAAAATTAAATATAAACCTGCATGTTTTACGATTTGGTTCATTTATGATGTTACGATATATCCTTTGTAATATTGCATGCAAGACGAATATTTTTCATTGCCCTAAAAGTTTTTTGAAATGTTGTGTACGTTTTGGAAATGAGTATTATGTTCACAGCTTTATAAATATGTTGTACACTAGTCATAGACCTTAACAGCCTCGTAAAGGATTTGTAGGTCAACGACCAAGTCGACATTTATAGCCGACCGGGCATGCTGACCAAACGAAAACACAAATGGTAATTGCAGAAATGTACACGTTTCTCACTTGCATCTCAAATATTCAAAACAACATTCCATTGTGGGATATAATTTATTTATTTTATATTTAATAGCTGTGCTCGCACCATCGCCCCCATAGAAAACAATATTTTCCCGTTTTTACAACATTTGTCATTGCAGCTCCAATCCTATTAGTCATAGCGTGATGTTATATAGCCTAGCCTTCCTCAATAAATGGACTATTCAACACAAAAATATTTTTCAATTCCAACCAGTAGTTCCTGAGATTAGCGCGTTCAACCAAACAAACTCTTCAGATTTATAATATGTATTAAGTATAGAAAGTATAGATTATTATTAAGGTCATTAAAAATTTCTCTTAAATCTGTCTCTTTATAATGTTTCCCGCATTAAACATTTAGAGTAAATCCAAATATATACATTACAAGGAGTACCCATATAAACAATTACAATAATCAGCATGACTTGACTATTCAAATTCCAATAAATATTTGTTATTCATAACGTTTTAGAAATGCCTCGTATAAATTACGTATAACAATTGAAGGACATTCCAGGAAACCACGAAACCAGCGGTTAACGGGTTCGATTAATAACGTTGGCCTTTCGTGCTGCCTCATACTTGTTACATTTGATTGTAATTTATATTTCATTGCGAGTTAAGACTACTGGCGTTGTTTATTGGTATTTTCCCACGAATTTGTATCATAACTTTAATTTGTAGTAATACGTACATATGTATATCTTAATACCGACATCTGGATAGATAACAAACATGTCTTCAGATTACAAAAAACTTTTCGATGTTGGTTTGAAACATATTTTTACTGCAGCAGATAGATTAAAAGGGTATTGCAATGTTGTGTGATATTTATTACTAGTTTTTATGTCAATAAAACTTGACCAAACATTGAACAAGTACATTGAACAAGTGGTAGGCTCTAGATACTGTGTAACGTGACACTATCGTAAGCAAAGTAGGCGACCACGTTACGGCACTGAACTCGGATATTTGAGAATAACGGTAGAAGGGCTTTCCAGCATATACATACATATTCATACTGGATTTACATTGTAAATATAAATAAACCACAGAAACATAATACGAGCTATAGCTGAGAGAATCCGAATAAACTCGAATGCTCAGTTGCTTTGTATTAATTCTTCACGGTATTTAAATATAATTGTAATAATATACGATTAGAAGCCTACCTTTGAAGTCAAAAGATTATATTATTAACAAAAAATTACAGAGAATAATATCGAGAAGAAAATACTAAGAGAATTTTTGCGCTATAATAATTACCTACCTTTCAAACGAAAGTGTAAAACAGTTTGAAACGTCATTGCAAATAATGAGTTCGTTATTTGTTGGTTAGTCGGTCATTGCAATCTTTAGATTGGTACTAAGAAGATATCGTGAATCGTTTTTGATCTTTAACATAGTCGTAGAATAGAAAAATCTTCAAAACAACATCAGTCGACTCACTAATTTTAATACCAAGCTTTAGAAGAGTCGCAGTGCATGTGTACCTTGAAATTTAAATTTCAAGATGTATGTAGATCTTAAATTTTAGCCAGGACTTTATTCCAAAGCCTTGTATATGATTTCATTCCGCGAAAATCCACATGATTTCCATTCACTATTTTATCCTTTACTCCACTTTTTAAGCCCTAATTTATTCATTCGTCAAGGTCCAAATACAATCTGCGATTTTGACTTGAAAACCAAATTTAATAACAGGCTACAGATTTTTTTTCACATTTATAGGTAATTGTAAAATTGATGCAAGGCAGGTTTCAGATTTTGAAATTTTTTATGTATGTACGTAACGATCTAGATGGTAACTAGATTATGTTGGTAACGGTATCAAAGGTGTCTGGATCACATATCAAAATTCTTGGAAAATCAATTGAATTTAATCATCACATTTCAAAGACACAAATCACGTCTCTATTCAAACGGCAGAGGCATTGACCGCGGCTGTGTACACGGAAAGCATTAGGCGAGAGCTCCTTACTATGCAATCGTAGTAAACAAAGCATGATACATCTGACATTCTAGATAGCTTTCGATTTACTCGTAAATAAAATTGCTCCATTCTTATCATGGAGGTTAATCATTTTGTTGTAAGATGAAAAACAAAGGATATAAATGTAATATATTTTATCTGTGGTTGCTTAAATACATGAAATTACTTATACACAATACAAGTATGCCATCAACAAATCGTATAATTAACGACGTTAAGAGTATCATTTATTTCACGAGTATCTAGAGTAAGTTGAAGGCGCCCTTTCGGCGGCGTTATGTTAAATACTCGCTGCAGACGTTAGAAACATGTCTATCAATCATGATGTTTGCTTTCTAACAGACGTAGGGTTTTAAAAACTTTAGATAAATTTTTAAACGTGTTAAGAAATTTTCATACATAACATACTACAGACTATAGAAAGAGAGAATGATAGAAATAACATTATTTCGTACATGTACTGAACACGTAAAACAATACTTGAACTGAACACATACAGAGCAACCAAATGAACAATGCACGTTAAGATTGCGAGTGCAACGCACTAATTTGTTCATCCTTTCCGCAAATTGGGTCGCTCGTAGCGGAGGCGCTGCATCCGTCGCTCGACGTGGAATTGAACGTGTTAACCTCTGCACCAATATTCTACAGACAGCTTAAGTTTTACAACTGAAATACTAAATGGAGCCGTTAACAATCAATTCATATGTGCAATGTTATCACCTACGCTCTAAAATCGAACTAAAGAAAGTAACGAAGCTCTCTTTTACTCGTATATTAACGACATAAATACGTTAAAGCCAGTGAATGAATAGTCTAAATTAACTATCCGTGACCACCTCGAAGACTACATTTGTACCACTTTGTAAAGATTAACACACAATTAACATACATAGATATTAATAATTCCGCATTAAACGTTAACCGTAAAAGTACAATTAATTACCGAGTGTAAATTACTAGGACTGAGAACCATTAAGAAACACAATTATTCTACTCTGTATTGAAACCAGCAATACAAGTTGCGAGAATATGTTTAATTTCATAATAATTTCATAATAATGTTTAATTTCAGGATTATATAATTATGTAAAACTGTCAATTTGTTATAGCGCCTACCGCAACCTTTCTTCATCCCCAAGGGTTGACTGCTAGAGAATGCCAATTGGCATTAAGTCCGCCCTTTGTAATAATTTTTGTTACAATAAAGAGTAAAATAAATAAATAAATAAAGGCTTTTTCTAGATATGCGCGGCCCATCTTACGAATACGTTGTGAAATTAAACATATTTGTGGCAAATTTGTGGCAAAATTAAATCAATAGTCCTTAACATTATTATCACGATTCGCTAATAACAGAAACTTGTCAATTACTAGTAATTTAAATATAATTACAAGCCAATTTCATAATAGGAACATCGTTCATCGCCCTCTTTCTTGCACTTTGCTGGTAAGCATAAGTACATAACACGACTAATTATATACCGTATACTGAAAAGCAGAGTCCATATTGTTTCGCCCACAAATTGCTCGCCATTACGTTTAAATAGCAAACGCCGCAATAACTGTTCAGACAATTCTCTTATTTGTCATTGCACTTACACCAATCACATTCTTCTCTCTTCCAAGACCCATCAGCCAGCAAATGATACAATTTGTCTAACGGTTCTTTAATACGGGAAAGAACTGATGCGGATGTACATAACAATCTACGATTGTTGCAGTGTTCTAAATGGTTTCTGGCACTTCTGAATATTTCTACCAAAATACTTTCATATTGTTGTTAAATACAATGTGTTTTTTACTGTAAAATTTGCATAATAACGTGCACCTAAAATACGTTATACGTAGATAAAATATTCAAAATTTTCGCGTTAAAAATTTATCTTAATTTTGGTTTTGATAACTTATAGGTACTAAATATTTATGAACAAGAATAAGGTTTTAACCTGAATTCGATCAACTTTTTTTAGGCGCACTCCTAAATATAAAATGTCAGCTATGTTATACCTTTGGAATGTTAAAATGAACATTCATAAACCATTAACGGTATGTTTAATTTGATCGAACCGCATAGCACGGATTTCGAACGATCCTTGCTACGTCGCGATCGGACTCGACCGAACACGCAAACGCCTTCCTGCGGCAACACAGGAAAGCTCATTAGAAAGTATAAACAGATTGCAACAAACAACTGAAGGAGGATAAGCCCGTAGTTCCAGCGTGAACTGGTCTAGCAACATGTTACAGTCATTTAACACGCCATGACACATACAATTAGATATTAATCGTTATCAAAACCTTGAGAGACCTTTTCAGTTTCAAACAACATTCATTGCCAATGTCTGTAATCACTTAAATGAGAAGAACTGTTGTTTCAATTAACCTTAAGGTGCGTATAAAATAAAAAAGACATCTTGAAAATTGAATAAATTACTGTACAAATTACATTAACACACAATTTTTACACCATCTTTTATGTTAATCTGCTGACGGTAATCGCAGCTGAGCAACGCCCCACTTCGTACGTAATAATAAGAAATATAATTAAAGTATACAAACTCTCGTGATCGTTATAGTCAGACTATTTCGTTAGACAACCCGTATGACACATTAGTCACTCTGTCGGTCTGATGTGAAAAGGGTTCCAATTCGATTAGTTTAATTTTAGGAATTTGGTAGTGATATATGATCGTTCCGAAAAGACTGAAGCATAGAGACTTTTACACTGTCAGAGAAAAGTAAGTAATTCACGTAATGAAAAAGCCGTGTTGAATGTATTAGATAGCAAATGCAGGTTTGTCAATTACGGAAGATTACATTACGCTGCTGATAGAACTGGTTATATTAGCGAAGTATTAATTGTCAAGTAAGTTGTCAATGACGGGAATGAACACGTTTGAGGCGGGAGCGACATTCCTGGGCTCACTAAGGTGATGAGGATAGCTGTGGTGATACTTAACAGGAATTGGAAAGTATACGATTTGCTTATTTTTAATGAAGACACCATTTTCAAGCAAAGTACATCCACAATACACCCACTTTGAGGATGTGGAATGCCACAATATTACGTCTTGTAACTTGTAAGTGAAAATGTAAATTTCATACAATCGTTCGAATATCAATAGTTGCAATTATATAAAAAAAAACTGTCAACGTTTTAATGAGTCTCGTACGCGTAAGTAAAATACAATATAGTCACGGTTGGCCACATCGCCCAGGGTCACCCGCACCAATAATTCTTTTTTAACAACGTGTAGTTGATGCCATGAGTGTAGATACAATTTGTATCCTAATTTCAGTTCAATATACATGATATTTCTGACACTTTAATACAGAAATGCAAACATGACACCAAACCTTGCGTTGTTCTACTTTAGCACACCAATACGAATAGTAAAGCCAATTACAGAATATCAGATAATTTGGAACGATTTGATTGGACTTTGGCGCTTTAGCAAATTAAGTCTTACTTTACACAGATAAAAGGTCCTATAAATCTCTGATAATAATACCTAGAAAAGCATCACCATTGCACTTTCTAGAAGATGCGTTGCGTTTTATAGAGGGTGGTATTTAAACGTATTAAGATAGAAAGCGTTCCAGCTTAGTCCTCCAAGACAGTAATGCATCTGTAATATCTGTATCAGATTGTATACATATATATCGTCTGCAGTGACATTATGAAATAGCTGGCATAACATAACTAAGTAGTTTGTATCTTCTATTACATAACAAAAAAATGATAACATCGTCAGCCGTGGCACTTTGGCAATCAAATGGTAACCAAAATTACTAATAGTAATGTTATACATAGAAATATTATTGAATTATAAAGCTGTCAAATAAAATAACTGTCAAATCACGGAAGCCAGAAGAGCTTAGCAGTGGAGAGGAGCACCGTTATCTACCGGCAAGTTTCTAATTACTACGAAGATGGGACGATTGTTAGCTCACATGCAAATCCGATTGATGCCGAACCAGATAAGCAGGTACAAAATAGCGAATACGTGTTTATTACACTCACATTTACACACTACCGTAGGCAAGTAACGGTCATGGGAGAAATAAGTGTGAATTAATAGGCGAGAATATCATTATGCATGACGAATTTTTAATGCAAATTTGATAGTATTGCTTTACACATTTTTATGAATAAAGATGCAACACGATATAATTATATGCTATGACGAAAGTCGATCTTGTGCAAGATGTTAACGAATCTTAGAACTCAAACTAGATTTAAAGGTGACCTAAATAATTTTGTTATTTCATCGAAAAGTTAGGTAAACAATGAATTTACATTAACTTACTAAATCACAAGATTTTACGGTTATTCCAGTGGTGAGTTTCGAATAGGAATGCGCATCAATTACGAAGTAGCTACATAAATAATACTTGGCTTAAGTTTCTCTACACAGTTAAAAACTTCCCGATAACGAAGCAGCTATTACAGCTATGACAATGACTGTTGGTGATTGATGCGACAGTAATATCCCGCACACCGTTGCTCGTATCCAATACGAGTTCGATCGACGCAAACCACTCAGCGGTCAGATGTATCGACCATCGACCACACTGCAAGCGTCATCATGCGCAATCCTACTAATCACTGTAATTGAATGTCGTTATCGTGCCTTCAATTTTATAATAATTAGTCGATAAGTCTTTAGTTAATACGTCAGAAAATTAGATCGTCAATTGCATTGTAATGAATAAACCGTACGACGCCATGAACGATAAAAATTTACTCTTACCTTTGTCAATGTCCGGAAGTGCGAACAATATACCACACAAAGCAGTAGTTACTGACGTTGATATATGATCTGTGCTATCCTTGTCCTCCTTAGTAGATTCAGTTTGCGCCGGTTCAAACAGAGCCAGATCTAAGCCATCCATATCGCTCCTGGCTGATACTCCATCTTCCTCCACCACTCGATCACAAAAGTGTTCAGGTGATTCGACATCCTTAGGACTGCGACAGCACGCACCGTCACTGAGAGGATCACAACAACAGGTGTCTGAGAACGGTTCAAAGTCTCTACAATCGAATTCGCATCTTTCAAAACTGTCACAAGTGCACGACGACAGGGCATCAGAGTCCGAACCTTCTACCAGAAATAAATTACTTAACGCGTCTTTCTGTACTGGCTCTGTTTTAGCCGTTATGTAGAACACACTAGATGTATATGGCACTTTCTGGACATGCAGACTAGTTACATCAGGCAATCTGTCATCGGTATATGCGGAAGGATCCTCTTCCGGTAGTGCATCCTCTATCGCCGGTCTACAGTCCTCATATCGAGCGAAGCTGGAGGTATCCGTTAAATTAGAAGATCGATCAACGGAATAGGCGTCGCTATATGGGTCGGCAGAGTCGCTCTGCAAAGTTGGTATACGGTACGGAACATGCGAACGGGTTCCGAGGAAGATAGTAGTATAAGGGCAAGTGTGTGGGGGCCGGGTGCGATCGGCGCGGCGCGGGTAGCTTGCGGCGGAGGGGTCGCGAGGCAGCCCTGCCTCGGCGTTTATGTACGCCTCGCTTGTGGACAAAACGTTGTATCGCCAGTCCGGCATTGCAGATAAACACCATCACTTCGACCCAAGAAAATTATAAATTGTCATCACCAAAAAACTGCACAATATATTTTTTCACTTCAATCATTATCTTTGATAATACAAATAAATTTTACATCGATCGTTATCTGCAATCTTGTGCTATTACGCATTCTACACAAAATAGGTTATGTGAATTCAATTCAAAATGTAAATTTGATTTTCAAATATTTAAATTAATTTTGATTTGCAATCACTGATGGGTGCACTCTATATTAACAATATTCTTGATAGCAATTAAAACTCCGTAGACTTACTATAAATAATTTCCCCGTTAAAGTGATCTTGCGTAAGTGAATTAAAGGTCAATGCCTTAGAATCGTGCTTAGGAAACGCAATTATTTTGTAAGTACTCAAAATTGTTGTAGCGGCTCACTTGATAATAACAGATGCGGGTTCGTGATGGCTCCGAGACTGTGAGCCATACTTACAAGATTTTTCTACAAAACATTTATTCTATCGCTCTATCATAAAGCCTATATTTACTGCGGGACACACGTGAGTAATAAGATTAAAATCCATAATACGGACGGCAGAGCTTCGCGCGCGACACATTATGCAACAAAACTGACGCCGGTCTCTATGTATTCCATTAAGTATTGGCGGGATCAAGTCTGTAATACTATCTAAGTAATATAAATGACACTTAAAGCTCGAACTTAGGCAATTTAAACACGTCAATGTTCACGAGAAAGTTCAAAGTGATTGCTTGTTGCAGCAAACTGTAAATGTTTATTTCGTTACATATAGGTAGTGTTTTAGCAAGCAACTTTTAATACCGTCCGCAGTAAATCTTGGCACCCGTTTTATCAAGAAATATCCGCCCCTGTTATCAGATCGATTGACATTTGCACTAAGATAATAATAAGGTAATTTTACGGCTATTTAAACCTAGCCACGATTCCTCTGCTCGAGTGTTGCCATCGACAAAAACATCTGACCACGGTCAATGAACGAAAATAACTAATAATTTGTAGCGTCTGCGCACGTGTTGGATTGGGAGCTCTTCTATCATTACACGGACCGAGAGTCGATTGCTCGGCAGATTAATACAACCTGATTAGCACTGAAATAAATAACTTTAAAGTGCACAGCGCAAATAGCTCATTCTTATTGGTATATAATCTAAATATAATACATCCGGTTTGGATTTAAGCGGCATGTCAGGACAAGATTCGCTAAAAAAACCTATATCCTCAAGGTTTTTAGCTACATGTGCACCAAACTTGTAACACATTGAGATTTTTAACAATAACATAATCCCACTTTATATATGATCTACTTTGTGCTACTGGATTTTTTAAGCAAATCTTTATATAAAATGTATTTAGTACATTAAAAGGATTTTTGTAATGAAACATAGCATCATTTGGAGCATCCAAAGATGTTTGTCAATATTCTTCAAACATAATCCTCCCATTATGGTACCCTTGAGTACCAACACGTGTTTGAGGCTAAATAGTACATGTACTTTTAGGCGAATTACCGCGATAGCTATGCGAAATCACGAAACATAAATACGGATTAATTGCCAAATGAAATTACAGTAATTGTATAACAAAGGATTTCCGCAAAATAACGCCTTATATTTTAAACTGTTTAAAATATATTTTTAAACAACTTCCTAACAAATTTTTTGTTAGCTTATACATACTTACCTAGTTACGAACGTGAAATAAATAATGACAGCATCATTACAAGGGAGGTCTTTTGGTCAGCGGATAAAATCAGAAGGACAAGTCAAGAAATTGTAAAAAAGTTTACATTTACTGTCTAGTTTTTGTAAACGCTTTTTAGAGATTTGATCTCGGAAACATCCCGAAGTAGCACGTTTAGTAATACAGTAGTTATAACTGATAATTTTATACTTATACTTATCTGAAAACTTCATGTACTGAGCAATATAACTCCGAACTCTACATTGCAAGACGAAACGGAAGATAAGTTTGTCAAAAGTGATAATTCCGGCAAAAGTTATATTAAGTATAGCAACAAATACAGGAGATAAAACGAGGAAGTCACAAAATAATCTGAAGGGATTCGATAACTACGCCTACGAATATAAGGAATAATAAACCTGATTTGTAGCAGTACGTTAGTATGATTCCAGCAAGTCACAAATATGTTTATAGGTTTCGCATGTCCAATTTATGACATCCTGCCTCGTTTATCAGAATATCACTACAGACACACTTTCCTCGACAATCGTTATGAGTTCACAGAATTACGCATCAATGTATCTCCACTTACTTATAAACATGACAAATATGTATAAGTATTCTCTCATTTTATATGTAACAACAAAATGTTACAGTTTATGAAGACTTATTCGAGAACATAATACTTATGCTTCAATCTCTTGCTTGCTATCTACGTATTCCAACTGATCTGATGTACTATAAAATGAATGTTTCTACTATATTTTATAGAAAACAGATAACTCATATAAATAAGTAGTATCGTTAATTAAGAGATTACAAATCAAAATTGCGATTCATTCATTCATAATGATAATAATTGGGAAATGCAACTTGCTGATTTAAGATCGCAGACGACGACAGAGCACATGCAAATATCCAAGCCCTTAGATGCCACAAGTAAATGGTAGCACAGGTAACAGTAGTAACCGGCACTTAACACTGAAACGTCGCGGTTTTACCGCCAACCGTTAGTGAACCCCGCGGTCGGTGTATTCGAATGTTTCGGACAGACTCGTTTGGTGCTCGCGCGCCGCGTGTATAGGTGCGCGTGGCGGGTCGCGCTCGGGCCGACTGGGCTGCACCGCGGCTGCGCGGAGGGCGCCTGCCGGCTATGCCATACCGAGCGTTATGAGACTCGCTCATCTGTTCGCAGCTGGTCCCCGACTCGCCGACTCACCGACGGCGGCTCGTGGACCGTTACCACTTGCGAAGTACTGCACGACTTCATGACACAAACAAATCCTGCTCCGTATTCATGAACTGTGATTCAAATGCAATGGTGTCCCATGGCATTTGTATACGACATGATCAATAGCCCTACTTAAGGGAACCGCCACGCTAGATCATAACACCAACATTTCAATAATGGTAAGCTCTGCAATTTACATAGTCAAACGAGTTTCCTTGAAAAGATAACATTTAAAATGCAGCGTTCATATTAAATGGTATAAGGACGAAAATTTATTGAACTTTTCTCGTGATAAATCTCTACACAATTGATTATTTAAATAAAACTTGCCTATTTTGTATTTAAAGCAACTTCCATTTCTCCTATTCCCTAAATATCGTAATGTAAGAGTCGCATCTAACAATGGATAATTGTGCTTACAATGGCCCTTTGAAAGCCAATGTATTGTGACAATTTCACTAAACTAGTTTTCCCTATGAATTAGAACATTCAGCTATTGTATAACAACAAAACGCCCTATCAGGTTTTCGCGTTACATCTCTCTCGCTCCTGTCGTTGTTGCTGTATGTCGTGTAGTGTGAGAAATAAGTCATCAAACAGATCGTGTTGATGTCATTAACCCTCCCATTCAAGATCTACCCACTCTTAGTTGCTTCCTTCATATATAGATTGTATAAGATGCATAAAAACTACTATAATGATTCTCATACTTAACGTTCCGTAGCATCTTTCTACATGCTTCCGATTTGATACTAACCAGAACTAGGCTGCCGTGCGGTAGCGTGTCCTCTGTTCAACATTTATTAGTTCAAGCCGGCAGCCTCGCTATCCTGTCAGGCAGCGTTAGCGATATTAGCTACAGATGTTGCGGTTAGAACAACATAGTATCCCGCTAATATTTATGTTACAATTTTAACTTTAGGAAAAATAATACCAAGTGTATTTATGACGTTTATAACGACAATTACTTACAATGACACACTCACCCCTTAACACCAATCCAGCATCCCCGTTATCTTAAAAAAACGCCAGATGTTATGTAGCTTGGTAGGAAAATTTACATAGACAGTATTTCATCGAATTGTTTCCATGGCTTTGACAAAAAATATGTGTTCTCCCAATTGCGGTGATAAATATTTAACTTTAAATGACCTTCGTCCGTTTTAAATGTTACGACAGAAATTAAAGTGTCTCCAAGTTAAAACAGATAGCATCGACTAACGAAGGTCGCTTTGATGACGATGAAAGGGAGGTTGTTCTGTACCGAACGTTAAATTGAAATAAAGTAAATTGTAAATGCTTATCTCGGTAAATATATTGCAGCCTACTACCGACCCTGGCCTTGCTTATTTCATTGTATAGTGCGCTTATAATAGGTACAACTATTCGCGAACAAACCGCAGTAGCATTCGATGGTCGAATGTAGTTGTATAATTAATACCTTAGATACTGGCTGATGGGTGATTCAAGAATCTTCGAAACCAGCATGTATGTAAGTATGTAGAGAGTGACGAATGTAGAAGAAACATGCCCGCTCTATGAGGACAGATATATGTATTTCGCACAGATCTTTCTGCCCACCCCAGTAATGGACAAACATGGTGGTTCAATAATTATTATATGTATGTATGTAATACGTTACAACATAAATGACAGTCCTATAAACGTGGTACCATTCGATCATAAGTTGCTTTACTACCACTCATATGACTAAAGGAGACTATTTGTGCCCAAAAAAAGCTTCCCTTCGTATGGATTTATTTATCAGTTTCAACGGTAGACATACAAACAGAGCTTATCGCTTCGTAGTCTTCGTACCGGTTCGGATCAAACGGACGTAAGTATTTACATTCGCGGGCGGGCCCAGCAACGGGTTCAATTTCAGTCACCAACTGCATAGTATAGTGTAAAGCCTATCATTCTTATTTATAAACTCTCAAAGGCACCACACTAGCTATTATATTATTTTGTCTCATTCTCCCACAGCGCCTCAATATGTGCTAGAAAGCGAAGAAAAAATTAACGACTAAAATACTGATATTGGTCGAATGTGCACAGAGTCGCGAGTATTCACAACACCGTTTAAAATAACCATAGATTATTACAAATTTCACAAACTTGCCAATGAAATATCACTGGGTAAATGTATTATAGAAATTAAAACGCTCAATAGCAATTTTTGTTTTCCTCCGTGTATAATGCACTGCCGCAGCTTTGTTATGAAGGAAGAGGTTCACTTGAATCATTCACTCACTCATTTACTTATTTTTGAATTCTTATTCAAAAATGGACAAAATGTACCATTTTTTCCAGCACTTTCCCGGAATGGAAAAACACGAAATTGAAAACGCTATCTTAGTCAATTAAAAGTCATTCCTTGCCTTCCACTGTATCGAAGATATTTAACGCACACATGTGTCGCCGACGATGTGTCTCTGACGATTTATTACATGTAATGTTGGTTCTAATCTTGTAAATAACGTTGCTTAATAGTCGCAATTGATGGGACGATTGTGTTTAATTCGAGCCTATTATGCCCTTGTAACGAACTATTGACCCATTACTCTCGTCGTGATCAATATTGAGTTCCTTTTTAGAATATGTTTTTATAGTCACGAGAATTGTGCAAATATTTTTAAAAGATGATTACATTTAATATGATAAACGGTTTAATTTTAACATGCAATCCTTTTACAAAAATATATTCTTTTTTGTTTACCTGTTATAAGTCCACTTCTTAATTTACATCAATCGTTTTCCGCCCTTTTATGAAATAAATACAAAGTAACAAAATGTGTATCTTAGCGAAAAATTAAATTAAGCACCCTGATAATAATTCAGGCCAGGCAAATTAATGACAGATAAATTTATATTAACTATTTTTACTAAGAAATTAATAAAAAATCAAAACCTAACGAAGACTGTTGGTTACAATGTTGGTAGCAATGTTGTAATTTCACATTATGTGTCAGTACGTTCTGTAAACAACAGTAAGTAGATAAACCAATAGGGAGAAACTTAAAACCAAGTTATTATGTTTTCACATGAGAATTGACCGTTTGTTGACCGTCCTAGCCCGGTGTATGAACAGCTAGCAGTCGCACAGTCACACGGCGATCAAACAAGTCAATACACACATGTGACACTGACACATTAACCTATTCCGGAATACGAGGGCTGATACAAAGGTAATGACAGCGTATATATAAAATAACCGTTTAATTTTATAATGATACGTATCTTTTAACTAAAATTGCATTAACGGTAAAGGAAAACATCGTCAGGAAACAGTATCGCCTCATAAAATCCTACCACCAACCAAAACTTAACAGTTTAACAGGGACCGGTAAACAGCAGTAAAAGGTTTGATGATAATAATGATGAATGGTTATTGATTTTGTCTCAATCTTCCAAAAATCCAGCTGTTTATCATAAAATGAACATACCTCCTAATTTCGTGCTATTCCTTAAGCTGGCAAATCACGTAAAAGCAGCTGAGGGTTTAGTATGTCTATTTATTCATGTTTATCTATTTTCTTGCTATCACGTCTACTGCTTCTATGCAATCGAACGTGCGTTCCGAAATCGACAATTAATTTAGAACATAATTATTTTTTTCATTATTATCATTATTTGCTATGATATAACTTTTGCTATGATATATTTCAATGAAATATGTAATACCCAATTATTTTACATTTCTCCATCGCGAATTCATTATAAATAATGACTTACTTTCAGCCATAATTCCATCATTACTTCACTCACCATTAATTATGGGGACACAATTATTAGACTTAGAGTAGGATGGGCAAAAACCTAATTGAATTTCATATGTTGCTTAGAAGGCAGTATCATGTCGTACCTAATAATTGCACACTGATTAGAATGTTGCCGAAACACATAAATATTCATTAGCAGTCATAATTACACTCCCATTACATTACACCTACACGGGTTTCGTGACCGAGACCGGCGAGCACGCGGAGAAGTCAATCATAACGAAACGAATAATTAATAACCGCGTTTGACGATGTTCTGATTATAAATTTACCAGAGACGCAATGCGTTCAAGGAACCTACTTATTTTTTGCTTGCATTGCCTGTATTTCGTTGCTGCAATTGCAATACACTTTCCTTTCAGCATTTCAAAAAAGTTTTTTTTGTACATCTTTACTTTTATCTTTTAGGTTGCAACTTGCAACCTTTACTCTCTCTACTGGGCACGCGCCTTTCCACGGTTGCGAGAAGCCTGACGAATACTCTACCACGCTGTTTCAATGCGGCTGGTGGAGATACGGCTTAGTAACCAACTCCGAAGCAAGTAAACACTTCTCAATATCGCCTGGAACGGTTGCGCATGCAAATGCCGAGTCAGCACTACCGACCAACGAACCAACCTCATCAGGAGTACAAAAACTTTACCTATTTATTACACCAAAAAGACTAAGATGCATTCACAATGACGGTGACTAATTACCATCAAGTGGCGCGTCTGGCGGTGTGCTGGGCAGCTGCGCTGAATAACAAAAACAAATTCATGGATGGATGTTGAATAATAAAACAGCATTATATCCAACCATACACAAACCGTACTCCCAATTCAAAGAGGTTCGATCAGTGAATTATATTATGTATGTAGATACCCAATAAATATCCTAATTTCCTACTACACATTTTATATAACCTGGCGTGACGATATATATGTATGTATGTATGTATGTACTATATTATGTTACGTATTAAGAATAAGCACGGCTTTTATCTATATTTTCTTCAGATCAGTAACAAAGGACTGTTAGGATATCATTTCTATAAAATGATACCTATAAAAGCCATACAAGCTCCTAAGCTCGTTACCTTAAGAATGAGCTGCAGTGTGGGTGTTACCTACATACGAGCATATTGTTGCAAGCCTATATATAGACTTAGTATTCAAATCCTGCAGTAATTAGTCTGAACAATAGCACCTACGTTCATCCAGGTATTTGCTATACGGATGAAATGTTATTGACCTCTCCATTTTATAATGTACGGAAAATGTTTACAGTGGAAGAAGAGTAGGTAAAGCTTTACTTATAGACGAATAATAAAATATTTTAATTTAGAAATGAACATAATACAAATATCGGCAACACAAGAAAATTTTATTGTTAATGGAAAGAAATAAGTTCAGCATCGTTTTCTGATTACGATACGAGTAACTCCATCTAGTGACGCTTTACCCAACAATCATAACGTTGAT
>DWGJ01001243.1:0-21292 GCA_018246895.1 Aspitha aspitha aspitha
ACTGTTCAGGTAAAATCTCTTATATATATAAATATCCCATGTCACGATGTTCGTTTTCGAAAATCTCCGAAACCACTGAACCGATTTAAATAAAATTTTGTTCATACTTATTATTAGATCCAACTTAAAAGATAGGATAGTTTTTATAAAATAAATTAATAATAAATGTGAATTGTCAATAAATTTTTACATAAAATCAATTTCTGGACGCACGATATTTGTCATATGTAACCACGGCAACGCGTGGTCAGGTCCATTAGTTATGAATAATAAAAATATATAAGAAACTGCGGGTATGTATCTATATTACACCGAATTATTATTACATACATGGTTCTTTCGACTATAATCGGTTACAAGGCTTTTTTTAGATAAAATTCGTAACAATTAGTGAATTGTAAGCGAGTTTCTTTTAACATAGACTCTTAATTCACTGTATTATTATATATTTCTAGTCGCTTGTACAGTTTCTATTATAACAACATCAATTACAATAACCAGTTGTAGATCATAAATAAATTATATGGTACATAATCGCAATGAAGACGCTATATGTTAAAAAAAAATTTACTAGGAATTCTCCTACTATACCTGTGCCTTAAAATTGAGGCATAATTTTGCTGCAAAATTGATTGTTTGAAATGAATATGAACCTGAAATTAATATTTTTAACAATGAACTAATAGAAGTACCTACTTCGTTAAAAAACCAGTATCGAATTTTTCTTTAGTAACAATGATGAGTGAAACTATGTTGAAGACTTACCTTAAAATTATAGTCATTTTTAGTATAATTACGTATCATACGTTTTCGTAAGCCAGTCATTTTTCCTTTGTGTCGTTTTTGTTTCATTAACACGAAAATTCTTGGTTCCTCTCTCTGTTTATTTGTTTACATTTCCTTCGGATGTAAAATTTTCGATCACAACTGATACCGTGAACTAACTTGCTCCACAAGGAGCGTTCTCAGAGCCTGTGACTGCGACACTACGGCTATATGTGTTGGACCTGCACACCAATAAATGGTAATTAAGACAGAGAACACAATCTATCTCTAGTATAGACTATTAACTGTAACAACCTACAAAGGATTTCATTGTAATAACTACAATCACCACTTACTGAATGTAACGTTAGGTAAAATATAATAGAATTGAATTTTCCACAAAAATACGCTTATATACAGCAAAGTGTTGGTAATATTATGGAAAATGGAAGCTTGAACCTTACCATGATTGATACTTAACGGTTCAGTTTCACAAACACTGATAAGGCAACGCATGAACACTGTTCTTTTTACGATTATACGAGAGCTCGTACAATTATGCCCAATATGCAAATCTGAAGTAATTTATGTTTGTTACTGTGACTACACTTGCTAAATTCATTAATACGAAAACAAATAACAATACTAAATAAAACTTACTGTGAAATAAGTAGGAAATAGGTATATATTTTTAAACTTTGCTTGTTATTCACTGAACCACCGCGTGGGTACCTACACAGTTCATTCAAGGAATATACAATTGACAAAACGTGGAATCAGTCAGGCACGTGTAACAGATGTTATCATTTCCATTATATCGTAATTTTATTTAATATTGAGCCGTCATTTCGATTTATGTACACTACAACAGTTTCAATATTATAGTTGAACGTTTAACATAGTGAGGTAGTAATATTTTCTAATTGTTTTATCCATATATGTATCTACCCACAAAACCAATATAAAATTGTTTGCAGATAATTAGGTGAATTTGGAAATGTGAATTTTGTTAAGTACCTACTAGTGAAGTCCGTGGTGGGACACCATGAAAATAAAAAATTACGACCTTCTTGTTTTAAGTCGAGACATATGCCCACCGAGATCTGGTACATGGGTTGTCACCATAGTACGTACAGTATATTAAAAGTATTTTAGACAACATGTAGGTATGCGACCTTTCTTACGGTAACGCAGATGCCAAGCAGTAAAAAACTTAAATCCCTACTATCCCGACTAATATTATAAATGCGATTGTAACTCTGTCTGTCTGTTTGGTCGACTTTCACGCCTAAACCGCTGAACCGATTTTAATGAAATTTTGTACATCTATAGACTGGACCTTGAGAAAGGACATAGGCTACTTTTTATCGCCGAAAAAAGGGGTTGAAGGGACTGAAATAGGGGATGAAAGTTTGTATAGAAAGTTTGTCATTATCGAAGGTAAAACCATGAAACTTTGTATTTGGGCAATTCATATTAAATATATTACAAGAAAACTAGCATTTTTGAAATTCGACATATATGGGGTTGTAATAAGGGATGAAAGTTTGTATGGAAGTTTGTCATTATCGTAGATAAAACAGTAAAAGTTTGTATTTAGACAGTTCATGTTAAATATATTACAAGAAAACTAGCGTCTTTGGAATTCGTCTAACATGAGGGGTGAAATAGGGGATAAAAGTTTGTATGGAAGTTCGTAGTTATTATTCTAGGATTCCCGCGATGTAGGTATTAACGCGGGAAAAACATTATGACATATTGATTTCCACGCGGGCGAAGCCGCGGGCACAGCTAGTACTTAATAATTAACAGGTAATCTATCTATACCTAAGTGGGCAAAGGTAACATAAGGTAAAATAGGTACATTTTTTTGCTGTGATTGTCAACTGATTTCTCGTTTTTTTTGTTTGGTAGCTATCGAACAACTTTAGTGTTATCAAAAAAAAAACATTTTGGTGACACAATAAAAACAAAATGAAAATAAATAATAAATAATGTAGTGTTAATTAGTTAAAGCGGTTTTGTAATTTTTTTATCTAATATTTATTTAGCGAGTTCATTTGGTTTAATGAAGTCATGTTTTATATCAAGTAAATACATTTTTATTCGTGTACATCAGATAGAAGTTACTAATTTGCCTATTTACAGTTTTTCATCTGTTATTTGCAATAAAATTATCCTAAAACATTAAAATGCTGCCCAAAGTCACTATTCCACGCGGATGAAGTCGCGGGCAAAAGCTACATACTCGTATAGTTACATTACATAGCAACGTCTACGCGTTTGGTGATGTTTAAATATCCGCATTAATAAGTAAACTATATTTGTTTTCAAGCGTGTATTTGTTCAATTTTAACCTATTAGAATTCACGTGTATTTACAAAATAATTACCGAAATAACTACTATAGTATGCAGTTGTTTTCTATAGAAACTTACAGAGAAAATCGAGATATTGCACCTATTTCTGAGTTTATCAATATATGTATATAAATATATACCTGAATCTTCATTCCAACCCGTATTAAATGCAAGGTCCATTGTTTACGAACATAAGTAAATAATTAACTCAAATATACCTACCGTTCTTTGTTAACAAAGTTTGACCCCGCAATGTACTACAAATGAAGTCTTAAAAGAATTTATATAGAGGTGTAAAAACTATTTGTACAGGTAACTTGATGTACTCCGATTAGACCACAGTCTTATTATACAACGTTACAACTAATTGTGTTTATTTTACACTAATTCCACTCATCCATCTTCACAAACAGTGGAGACCTACAATGTATTTTACCACACTTTTCATAGTTATATAGCCAGTTGCAGATAAAATATAGCTAATCCGTCAGTGTGTTGTCTAAAAACCACCATAGGAGCCCACCACTTTCGTAACTGTTGCCGAAATATAACAACCGGAACGGACTCGTTAAAATGCCTTCAAACGCATGAAGTTATTCGTATAACAATAAACGGTGACCTTTAGCCCTTACCTTAGTGCCCAGTTACATAGTAAAACGTTTTTTATATGCGGACGACTGAACGCTAAAATATTTCTTTGCAAGTTATTCAAGTACCCGAAGCTCTTTTTAAGAACATTTATTTCGTTAAAATTGTTATCTGTTGTTGACTCATTGCAATACACTGATTTCCGCTTGGGGATGCGGTTAAAATTATACCAATAATCCGGTTAAATCCTATCAAATACATAAACAAACATACAAGTATCATTTACATATATGTTCCTAAAATTGCAATAGAAACACAAACAAAAGATACTGGCAACATAAAAAAAGACAAAAAAATTATTCATGGCCAGAAAGCACATAAATATATTATCATCACATGTGCATGGTACTAGTCAATCTCCGCTAACCATATTTCAAGCACAAACTTTTATACTTTCCTTTACTACCGTTTCCGCAACGATTTTTGCTACGATTTTTTACTTTTGTAAAAGTTAGTTCTTATAAAAATGCATTAATAATAGGTACTTCTACTCAACCAGACTGCGATATTTAAACAAATTTCGCAATTCTTTACAGGAACCTCAGCAAAGCCTAGAGTGAGGTACTGTTTTTGCTTGTTGGTGAAACGCTTTTAATTTTACAGAAAACGAAACCAAACAAGAAAAATGTACAAAAATAATATTTAACGTTCAATTTACGAAAGTAGAATTTTAACTTCGACCATTGTAAAATAACACGTAACATACACTAATATCCATATATTTTCGTAGGAATTCTCCTATCTGATCCCGGAACACACAGATATTAATAATACATCTTTGTCATGCTTTATCACCATAGACCATTATTTTACGTAACATGTAATTATATGGATTATTGTCCAGAATGTAGATATGCAGATGAAATCAATGAATTACGCTGTAAATATTATATACATTTCTATGTTATCAAAATAAATTGTTTTAATATCGAATAGAGCCCTTGCATTCAGCATCTCAATTGTCTTAAGCTTAGTATAGAAGCAAATACCTCTGTTTACTTAATCTTCTTCAATGGTATCTAATATATTTTAATTTATCAATAACGCCTACCACATACTCGGATATCGCCGTGCGACATATAAATATACATATATCTTCTATTTAGTTTATATTTAAGTGTGCCCTAAAATTCATGACTTTGAAACAAAGCCAAGTGTCGTCTACACAATACATCTTATGTTGCAAATCATCGGCGTCAGAGGTGTCCGCTTCAGTGCCGCATTGTGATGTGTACATGTGATGAAAAGTGTTTCATAAAACAAAGTAAAAAAGTCCTATAAATCAATTGCACGTTGTCCCAAAAATCCAACACGGCGAGTAAGAAACAAGCGTTTGAAAAAAAACATACAGAAATAAGACCTATAAGCATCAAAAAGGAACAAATAGTCAAAAATGTAGTGAAAGAAAATCATAAACCGCTCAGCATCATAAAATCGAACACGGTGCCAGTGAATACAAATGTTGTGTTACGACAAACAAGTGAACTTTCAAACGAAGCGAAAATACTAAAACCAACTCTGGTGAAAGGCGGACGGTCTGGGAAAGGAAATAAATTGAAGTCGGCAAAAAAAAGTGTTAGGTTTTCAGATATAAAAGCAATCCCAGAAAGAATTCCTTTCGGCGAACGGTTCACCAGCTTCTTCCGCTCGGTGTGGAACCGCACGCGAACCACAGTTAGAAGTGCCATAAGTAAGTTGAATTGGATTTCCATTGGATTTGTATTCAAAAATATCTTTTGCATGAATGATATCTGAATATTTATTGATCGACGAGATGTTTCATAATACTAACGTCGATTTAACTGTCACAAAATTGGATTATGTACAAATAAAAGATGCAAAACCTTTGAATTTATTTCCAACGTAAGCCGTACGAATAGAATGCATTAGATTCTTATTGAAATAAAATAGATTTGCTATTACTTTAAAATCCTCTATAACTTAATTACCATTTATTATGCAGTATAACGGCTTGCGTTCAGTCTAACTAAATCTTTATTTATTCTTAGGATCGTTCATTAAATTTCTAGAGTTTAGTAGACTTTACAGAACAAACTTATATACATTTGGTAGCTTTTCATGAAGAGCACATTTTCTTTTTATCTCTAAAGTGTATACTGGCATATTATATTGCAAAAGATTATTATATTTTACAAAATTCACATACGAGTACATCTGTCACAGGTACACATGATTCTGTGATACAAGGAGCCTCCTAAGAAAATTCATTTGCTTAATTTTTTTCATTTGTATTGCTTCGGTTTGATATTTTCAGCAACACCAAATAATTGGTAAAAAACTGTGACTGTACTTTCAATTAAAAATTTGGGACACCTCATATAGGAACGGCGCATGTTGCGCGAACGTGCCACAACTTTCAGTATAAACTTCGTCCGCTCTAAAATTAATGAATTTTCTAACAGCCATCACCAGACGGTACATACATAGCATGATCTAGATGATTTATAATTTATCAATGATCCTCATGCTTTATGGCTTTCAATCAATTTTTTTGTATACAAAATAGTATGCTGATAAGTTAGTATAGGAAAAGGTGAGGCGCGAGTCGTGTCTCTCATTGAAAACTCCGATGACTAATTATTTACGATGGACAGTAATAAAGGGACCTATGATGTAACACACATGCCAAGTGTCCCTTATTAAACAAAGTTTGTAAAGAAAAAGCAGTGAAACTGAAAATAAATAAGGCTCCATTGTATCCAACATCATTGCTTTTGTATATGGTACTGAAATAATATTCTGGGCCTTTTCAAGTCAAAAAATTGACTTACGAGTAAGACCCATGTAAATGAAAAGTGATACTGAATATTATTGTTTTTATAGACATACAGAATAAGTTTTGTTAATACTTTGTTAATTAATTATATACGAGATACAACCAAAATCATGATAATAATACGTATTTATTACTTTATGATAACAACCAATATCGATTGTTTAACGTGCCCGTGCCGTCCGAAGCCCGGAAACGCTTGAGAACATTTGACACGGCCTGTAAATGTAAGAAATGTATTTCAATATTTAATTAGCAGCGCAAGATACTTTCCAAGGATTTAGCGTAATCCCAAATTTGTTTCATAGCATTACTGGGATTAGCTAATAGTTTTGTCCCCGCATATACCTGCGTTCATTTGTTGTTTGTTGCGTTCCTCGGTCCGAGAGATTTGCTCGAAAAAGAATAAGATATCTTTTTTGCGTACAGCAGATAATATAATATGTAGAACATAATAGCATAAGTTTGAAACTCTGATATTTATGTATCTTATGTACTGTAGGTATTTTATGTATAGCTTGGTTTATGCAAACAGAAGGCGTGCGAGACTGTCTCACTACATATGTTTATAGATATTGTTAATTAAGTCTACTAGTAGTGTTTAAATTTAAAAAAAAAAGGTAGTTACAGAGACCCCCGTCAAAAACGAAGTCTCTATTCTTCTATCTACTTACCATTCTAGACGACTAAGCAGATGCTTATACTATTTTAGCTAGAGATTTATACTAGGTGATATGTCGGAAAATCAATTGTAATACGCTTAAGAAAAATATCAGACAGCATGGCAGAAAATAGCTTTAGCCACGTATTGCGGATATGGGCGACTCAAATCTATTAGCTATCGCAATGGCCCTAAATTGGCATAATCATGAAGTCACTTCAAACAGACAAGCCGATAAAATGGACGGCACAGGTCACGTCGTCTGACCCGAACCGACTCGTAAAATTCCAGCCCTTACTCCGGATTCGGACATAAATGGTGGAAAGGAAATTGCTCGCAAACTAAATTGTTCTCTCATAGCGCGCTAACAGCGAGTCGTTGCGGTTTTCGTGAGAACTTTTGACATTCGCGGGATTCGACGCGCCGCAGCACATTTTCTCTTAAACTTTTCAAGTTCACATAACTGCTTCTGGCAACTTCGCACTGGAAACGGAATATTACTGAATTTATGTAGAGTTTATTTGCAACCGAGAGGCTCGGGCGATATAACACAGCACTCATTTTCCTCATACATGTCTGTTGTATAAATTAAGCGGCGAGCGCCAGTTAATATTTATATATATTCTGAGATAGCGCAGAATGCTGTGAATTACAGTCCTTGAAAAAACTTCATTCATCTATTATAAATGACTATTTTAGCAATCGATTCGCCGCCTAGCGTGTCCAGTGTCCAGTTGCCCTGATAATGAAGTAGCATTTCCACATATACATGATACACTATATAAACAGCGTTTCTCTTTGTTTACAGATTTTTATAATGTTTCTGAATTATCAATACATAAGTATTGTCAAGAAGGCAATTCATTCGGTATCTCTGAATGAGCAAAGTATAATGACCGTTGTAAATCATTTTACAGCGCTCACGTAAATTACTTTCCTAATTTATTATTACCAGAGTTTTCTTCTGAGTTATTACAAGTATCTTAAAAACCCGCTGTATTTTCTGCAATTTATTTTAACAAGTCTGTAATACCACAATAACAAGAAATTGCTTTCTCGATACCAAATTCTTAAGGTAGATCTCTTGAGGGATTCCGCGTCGCAGTGAGCTTGAGTATGAAAATGGTGACCCAATTTGAAAAACATTTGAACGAGATTTTGTTTGCCAGGTCCCAATAGTCTTTGTTTTTTTTGTTCAAAACTTATCAAACGAAGTGGTAAAAACATATTCCATATGGTGTCACCAAATAGATGTGAGCTTAACGACAATACCAATACATAATTTTATTCATGCATTGAGATAAATATAACAGCAATAATTCAGAGCTTCGTAAACCAGTTTCATGAATAATTAACCGGTAATTAACAGGTCGATACACTATAATGCATTTGATATTTTACATATCAATGGTGAATTTACCTTTCAGCCGGCTAATAGCAGCAATTAGAAGTCGATTGCATAATCCGACCTAATTAATGAGTAACATTACTAACAACACAACGATTCATTTACATTACATACATCGCGTTGACCGCTCCACCAATATCATATGAGATCATACCATTTTAAAGCTATCCTTTTAAAGTTTTCATACACTTGCATACTGTTAACCAATTATTTTTATATAAAGATTTTCCTATTAAAAGTTAAAATAGTTTAAAAAATTAACAAAAACCGACTGAGAACACACTGACTTTAATTTGAAAAAACGGAAAAATGTATTCAAATATGTAAATCTATTTAAAATGAATGTTTTAATTTCCATTTGAAAATTACATAAACATTTATACCATTAACAAGGTTCTGTGTATTATATATTTACAATAATTTTCTCTCCACGTCTCCAAAACGTATACAACATAATTTGTATTTGCTTTAATTTTGTCAGTCAAAGCAATGCACGTCAAGCGCTCGCGTCAGTGACAATTAAATCGGTCGAATACGTTAGCCACAATCGGAAACATATTCGTGGCAAAACATCCGAAATATGACCTTTAGCATATGTTTATAATTAATTAAGTATTGGACGTACACGAGTAGGTATGTATTCATATCAGAGATTAAATCTCACCTTTTCAAAAATACACGTAACTAAGCCATTTACAAAGATATTAAGACACGGTATTCACTTAGTAGATCAAAGTATTCAGTAAAATCTAATTATATTAATAATAGTGTTTAAGATTCTCATGAATTTACATTTTGAAACGTACGTATTTGCTCCGTGTTCGCATTTTTTACGCACGATCAACATAAAATCGATTACATGACATGTAATGGTGACAACTAGGTAGGTACATTACGTCGGTGAAATGCGTCCGCAATAACAGGAAGCCCATATTTTGTCCCTGTCAGTTCTGATATATTATTTCACTCGCCACTTTGGTGACAACGGATTTAAAATCGGAAAGATTTATCGCTTCAACTAAACGAAACAGAGTACTTTAAAGTACATTTTATTAATAGTTTTCTACTCTGTAAAATTACTTTAACAATTCATTAATAGTACAGTTGTCTTAGTTCTTTTAAACTGTCACAACAAAGCTTTGCAGTAGAATATTTTTGTTACGACTTTGGTATAAGTTTATTGTACGTAAGTACTTTAAAACATTTCTGTTTTATATATGAGTAACTAGGTACGTCTTTTAAATGGTAAACAAATATGTGTTTTTTGATAATTTTCCTAAAATCTATATTTACTTCTATCTGAATTCTTCAAATATTGTCAAAATTTACTGCTTCAGTAAAATGTAGTTATAACCAAGTCCAAACTTTCCGATAATCGGGATTCCCTTTGGCCGGATATTCGATTTCAAAGAAAACAACAGCAGAGCTAATTCCATTACGGAAATTGACTATTAAAGCACCTTTCATAATAATAAAGTGGATACATTTTCTGATAAAAGTGAAATAGGCAATTTGCCATAAACATTTTTTATCCGATAAATTCAAGCAACGCTTCATAAAACAATGTCGCTAATATGTCATTATAAATTAATGTCACCTTACCTACGAATACCATTTTAGTGGTTTTTTAAGACAACCAATATTACCAATAGGAGGTATATAATTTCCAGCAGCTCATTTCTTAATACTCACAGAAGTGCCGTAAATAATTCAGAAACAATAATTACCTTAGGTGCAGCTTGGATAAAATAAGAAAATAGTGATTTTCAGAGAACAAGCGTGGTCGTATGTTGCTAGAAACAACAAAAATACGACGAAGTAAAGGTTTACTACCCAGATGTTTTATGTTTTTGCATTTCGACATTCGCTTCAATAAGAAATTAAACGATTCAATGTTTCGGCGACCATTTCTAAACCATTTTCAAATGTAAAGTTTGCGTCATAAGATTTATTTTACCTGAAATTCAGAATGAAACTTTGAAATAACGCAAATTTTGAACGACATCTGAAATAACTCAGTTACGATGGAACGGAACATTCAGTAATCGGGCGTTTCAGCCTTACAATGATTTTCTAATCCATCTTGAATGTAATTCATTATTTTTATTATTAGTTCGCAAAGCCTTCTTTTTACCTTAGCCTTCTTCTTTTAATGTACTTATTGACAAAATGCGATTATCAAATGGCCTACAAAATACTGACTTCTGAATACTAATTATAATAATAGAAACTTGTAATCTTGTGATGACCGCGTTTCGGGAACAAGAATGGTCTTGTTTGTCAGATTTTACATAAAACTTTTAACAAAGGCTAGGTTCAAGGTAGTTTTGTTCATGAAATCTTGGTTGCCTTACGAAAATAGATCTGTTGTTTACTGTCTGGCCGTTGTATACGATGCACATCATACCCGTCCTGTTGTAGATAGGCCTTAAATTCATCAGGTGTTAATACATTACCGAACAAAAGTGGCATGGAATCCATATACTTACATTTAAACTTATGTGAATTTATTAATTTAATTATCATTCTTAATTTGCCATACATATAAACGTTACAATAATGATAATTTAAGAAAACGACGGGGCCAATTTGACTCCCTATGTTATGAATGTCTGCATTACAATGTAGCTAATTTGCAAGTGACGTAACGATGTTTGTCATACAATACGTAACGTACCGAAATGTGTGTTGAATGTTGTTCTAGAAACTACTGTAACAATCTAGGCTTTACAGTTGGATGAACTTGTTTACACACTGTACGCTTGTTACCGGCTTTATGTTTTCTAGTGTGGGCATCGGATTATTGTTTGCGTAAAGAATAAATTTTGAAATTACTTGTTTGGGAATATGAATTCGTTATTGTTTGGACAAATTGCCAATTAATTTGTATACAGGCAAATGTACCTATACGCTATTCCCTATTAATTTATTTGGTATAACACAGATTTGAAAGAAGAAAGGCAAAGAAAACTGAGTTTACGTCGTTGGGTTTGTAAATAAAAATTAAACAATAAATTTGGGTTTGTAAATAAAAACAACATAATTTGTAAGTAGAGTACACTGATTTCCCGTATAGTTTTACAAGGATTTTTCTTTCATTCAATTCGGCCATTTGAGTATCTGTAATACACAAAAAGTGTGTTATGTAGCAATATTTAATCTTTTAATAGCATCTGTACGCATCTCGCTGTCCAATATGACTCGGGAGTCGAGTAGGTACTGACTGTTACTGATATGCATTTACCAGTATATTCGCGGCTCGCAATACAAAAGGTGTTCGCGGGAACAATCCGCCAAGTAACGATATACGATGTCGGTTAACATTGATATGGAAAACTTTTCTTTGCGCAAGAATTTGCGGCGCCGTACACTAAACACTCTGAAATCAGCTGTCAGCGCGCTCAGACAAATTGCTAGTAAGTGCATTAAGATTGTACCGATGTTACAAATATGAACATTACTATATTGGTGTTGCGTATTTATTATTGTTATTTAATCAGTGAATAATATATGAGTTCTTCGGTATTTCTGCCAAAAAATTATACAGACAAAATTAGAATGCCAAATGAATTTAAATTTAACCTACGATCAGCAATGCGTTACTGATCCTAATTGTCAAGTTGTATGCTTAGGTTTAGGTATTTTACTAACTTCATTTTCAAATTTCATGAACTGACTATCTTATAGATTTTATTTGTATTTTTATCTGACTGTAAGGAGAGAGTTATGTTTTTCGCACGTATTTACTTTACTATTCTTAAATAATATTAATTCTATATTACATTTTATATTATGATGTGTGCCTAAAGGCTTGAATTTGTACGTCTTTTACATGTCGAAGCGAGATTATGTATAAAAAAAAATTCACGGGCCTCGACATTATCGTAATTAATGTCTTTGTATTATTTGACTAAGGACTAACATTAATACTCGTTCATTCTGTTATTGGAATAGCGACAAATAAGCCATGTCTGACATTCGTGTAATTACATGCCTTTTATGGATCTTTATTAGTATTGGACTGATGAATCAATGGTGACTTATAGGTATACGACGTATAATAATCGAAATCTTGTTAAGTTATAGGAGTTTATAAATACAGTTACTACAACGAAATATCAAAGAAAAATGCAAACTAAGAATAATATTATATAGGTATGATAAGTCTCTCAAAATTCATTGAATCCTTGTGTATTACGATTTTAATATAAAAGAGAGTCCTTAAATTCCATTCGTCTTGAAAATGATTTCTTACTTACTGTATTTCCACAATAGCTTTTTTTAAATATTTGTCAAATCATGTAAAATTTTTTTGACATACCTACAAACATACTATGTATAGGTAAGCCGTGTAAAACAGTTTGTACGTATAGTATAAGTTCGTAATTTCAATTTGAATAACATTTAAAAACAATAAAACTCGTTGCTTGAATTCTGCCAACATTAGGCGTAACGTCAGCGCCTCTAATGAAGGTGTCATTCAAGCGGTGTTGCTGCTATTGTTTGTGGCCGCAGCCGAAGAGCCTCGACATAGAGCCTGATCATTTAATACAAGCTTAAGTCTGCAACTTCGGTCTGGGACAACACCTGACACTTTCAGAGCAACGTCACTCGAAACGTTAGGTTCAAATGACTAAGAAATTGCTTTGTCGTTTGTTAATTTACGGTGTTGCAAAAATTAAACTAAGGAATAATTAAATCATTTAAGTCCAAAATACGCTTGAAATAATCACAAATTATCTATTGTAACTGTAACAAGGGGAGAAAAGTAACTGAAAATTGTGGCAAATTTTCAATGAATAATACTAGAATATTATTTATAAATATGAACAAGAAAGTGTATTTGGATAATTGGAAAACTTCTAAGTCAAAATTAACATTTTAAAAACGAAATTAACTCAAACAAATCAAATCAAACCATTTATTATCAGGATAAGATACATTGTTTTTGTGAATCTTTATTATAAAATAGTTAATGCCCTTATTTTGACTCATATTGTATGCAAATTGATTACAATTATTTCTATATGCGAAAAACCAACTATCAACATAGGTATCGCGTTACTTTGTCAGTAATTTATTTGGAAATTAATAAGTGTTTTTACCAACATTTAGTACGTAGGTAGGGTAGAACTGAGGTCAATGAGAACGAGTTACATTTATACGGCCGTCTCAAGGTCTAGTCTAGGTCTACTAGGTTTATTGACTCAAATCACACCAACCTTGCTCCTTACTTACTACAAAAAACCTCGTGAAAAAATATAAGCCGTTATTGAAAACGGATCTTTGGTTAATTTTACCGATCGTCTACTATTAGCAATTGTGACTAAGCCACGAGCTTTTCAGCGAATTTTAAAAATTTAAACTGAATTTTTCTATTGCAGTTATAATAAACTACTCCATTATTCATATCTACGCAACTCGACATTGAAATATTCCTCTACGGTTCTCGATGAGGAAGCATTGTTATGAAAAGACGTCAAACCGTGATGCGTATTAATGGAAAGTGTATGACCGTTTTATTGTCCGTAACAGCTAATTTTAACGCAAACAACGTAAGCTTTCCCGTCTGAAGTTTATTAGGCTATTCACGTTTATTGTTAATTAACATTATTAACAGCGTAAAGTAAATAAGAATGAAGTCCGTGCCGTACTAAACGTGCATACGAAATGCAATCCTTCTGTTATTGAGATAAGAAGCATAGTACTGTGACAATATAAACAATTTTAATTCACAACCTGTAACAAAAAATATGACGCTTCTTTATATATTCATAATCATCATTACCATTCCGCCCTTGGACACGTTCTCTCCTCTTAGCAGGAGAAGGATTAATACTAGTCTACCACTATGACCATGATCAGCTTGACACACTTCACACACACGCATAACAAACTGACACACATAAAGAAATATTATCTAAATGATTCGTTGTTGTCGTGTCTCTGGGCAACATAAAAAGGAAATATTCTGCAAATAAACTCTTTACTCTTGTTCCAGTTTGGTTCATTCGGCCCTCCAACGCGTTAACATAGACAGCAGCGATTTGCCGCAAACTTTGTTCAGCAAATAACGTTCCCGCGACCCACAGGACGATTAAATTATAAATACGTTTACGCTACAATAACCTCACGTTAAATATTCATGAAACCCGCACTTTCGTATCAAAATATTTGTCAGCTAAAATCAGCGAGTATTACAACGTTACTAAATAAACGATTATGAATTGTTTCAATCGTGACACACTACCAAAGACGCCGCGAAGATTGTTTTTAGGATGGTGTTGGTACGCACTACCTATTATTAACTAATTATTACTATTTATAAAAGTTTCCTTACAGGAGGGCATACAGGATTAGGCATTAATATTAACTATGTTGGTAAAAATGAATCTTCATATTCGTAATAATGTGAATAAAAGTACAAACAATTTAGAACGGATTATCGTGGTTTAAATGCTATTTCAACCTTAGACAAAAAGGCTAATCCGTATCCGAACATCGATAAAACAATTGTCCCTGGCGTCATTATTTTATTCTCAGTGTATGCCTCACAAAGTTTACATATATACAATCCAAGCTCACACATCGATGTCTTACAAATTGGTCATTATGTCTATGAACCACGTGACATGAAAAATTGCCACGTTTCCTACAACGACATCATAAGTAACTGTTGTAATAAAAACTAAGTACAATCACTACCTATTGCAACACATACTAATCCTGTGAACGTAATTAAACGAAGAAAAGCTTCATTACCCTCGCTAATCGTACGAGCGCACCCTCGACCGCAAGTTCTGATTGTCCAACGAAACTAATTAGCTTACAAGAGCATCACTACGTACACATGTGGCTGGCTCGAATTACAAATTAACTGGCTTAATATCTCACATAGTCAAACAGAACGAACCATCTGAATCAAATGAGAAGGAAAATTATCATGATACTAACATTAGTACAGTATTTATGATTTTAACGATTAAAACCTCTAAATTTACACCGAACAAAGATAAATGTACTTTTACATTTATAGAAATCATGGGCTTTTACAGCAACTTTTGTTTTTATAACAGAACAAAATAATCTCCCAGTAGCGTTTCAGAAAGTGAATTATTACAGAAATTCAATTAATTGGACCAAGTAAGAAAAGTACCTACATACTCGTAGTTTAATTTACTATTTAGTACCAGCGTTATATTAAAATATTGGATATTGACAATTGTTGATACAATCTGAAATATTTATTTACATAATGTATATTCACAGCATTAGTACCTAATAAACAAAAATAGTATTAAAGTTGTAATATCATCTTTGTATCGTAATTTGCTAGAATGTTGACAACAGTATTTATAGCGAACTATAAATTTATAATAATGATCCTTAATATATTCTAAGTGTACCTTTTTAACACAAAATCTTTTTATACTTATTCACATAACATTTTCGTGACTTTGAAATAATAAAACGAACTTCTCTGCCCGCCAAATACCTACCACAAACACAGCCGCTATGCCGACCGAAACTTTCCTATTACATGGATTTACGGCCAGAGGTCATTGACACCTTTCACACCCGGCCAACCATGATATATTTACGGAACCTTCAGGAAAATATGTGACGTAGTTGTAACAAAAAAAATCGGTATTAATGTCAATTATTATTTACAATATTTAGATTAAAGTATTTAAACTGTATTTTAACTTACTATATTTTTTAAGTATTTTAACTTACTGTTTGCCAATTACTCATCTCTATTTCAAAATATGCTTAAATTAAATAAGCGACGCTAGATACATACGTACGTATGTATGTACGACAAAGCCTTCAGGAATATTCACACGCAAAATTATATAAAGTGGATACAAATACAACCTAAACGTTATCTTCAGCAGCTGTTTCTCTTCCAGTGTAATATTATCAACAGAGCGCCTTTGCGCGTGGGATACTACTTCATTTATGGACGCGGTGGTTCTACTCTCGACGATAAAATTATCACCCAGGTAAAGGACCTATTATTTATCAATGTCAGGAGTATCCTGCCTTTTCGGACTTCGACACTTGGAAGAATAATTGCTTTTAAGATAACTGTAAGCCCTACCCACTTACAATCTATCGGCCCTTGTGGGGTTGACCCCAAAAATTTAGGTAAGAACATTGGACACATTCAGGAATACGACCTTTCATTCTCAGCGAAGGAGCTATTTGTGTCAGTAGTGCACATATTATGTACTGAAAAACTAACTTTGAACCCCTTACATTTTTTATCTTCAAAAATGTTTTCAAGTTCTGATGTCATCGTACATAACGTAGGAACTAACAAATCACTGCAATAAATGCTTATGTTATATTAAATTATTCGAAGGTTTAATAATAATAAGCAACCGTGAGTTTAGAATCATACGTATGTACATTGTAGGAAGTAAAGAATTCATTCGAGAGTTGTATTATTGGGACGTGTTGAGATCAATATCTTCAGTATACCCTTACGCTGCCCGATATAAAATATTGCTAAGCAGTATTAGGTCAAGAGTCACAGCCTCGAGGAGGCTATTCGTAGTGGAGAGGACCAACTAGAGGATGAGATGAATATCTTTCTGAGATTTTTATATAATAACTAAGTCTCTATTGTGCGGCCGTTGTTTCATCGAAGAATGGTTAGTATGGGAGATAAACGCTTTTATATTTCAACTATTACTTGAACATTCTATTCGATTATGTATGTGCATAGTATTTATATTATCTGTACGCATAGTAGGAATTGTATTCTATATAAATATACATACATATACTTAGTAAAACCTCATCTCATCCAATTTCAGATCAAATAAACCTACTTTGCATGTAACTTTCGAAAAATGTTTCATATAGACAATGTTACATCCGCGCGCAGATTGCTTGCTGTCATTCTTCACACAAATATTTTGTTCGTCCTGATAGGAACTCGAAAGCGCTACTTCTAAGTTTATGCAACCAATAACTGGAATAATTATAACACTCAAGCGTAACATTAACTTTGTTACTGTATCCACACGGACCGTTCAAAACCCTCATGCTAACAATACATTTACAACTTTAAAGTACGTTTTCGCAACTTGCTGTGGACTTGCGATGATTGTTACTCTCCGAGAATCATACAGTAAATAAAAATGGAAAAGTTATTTTATTCTCGACACGTTTCATTTTATTCCTTTCATACAGTAAAGCATAAAACGGGAGGATAAGCCTCTATCTCCTCCATTATTTTTTCAGTTCTTATCTATTAAATAACCATAATGTGAATAGAATCGGAGTCAGCTGTAGCTGTAGTCAGCTGTATCTTGTCCGTACCGAAATGAAAGAAAAATATAGGTGTTATTGATAATAGATATGCCTAGGTTAAGGACTTAAGATATTTTCTGCAAACTTTGATTATTGTTTAACAAAATTAATTATTTATGGTTGTGGTAATTATGTTTAATTGTAATAATTAACAAGTAATTGTAACAATTGTAATGTGAATTCGGGTGTAAATTTTGATCGCCATACATTGACTGTGTAATGAAATATATTCCTAGTTATACATAATTAAACATAGACATGATAATGTATCAGGGATTCCCCTTACGTTCTCAGCCGATGCAGCACAGACATTACATAGAAAACAAGTTGGTAACCATCTGATATTTAATTGCGCTGATTCATTATTTCACTAACCTACGCCTTATGTTAGTCAATAAGTAACTATAAAATATTTTTGCACGCCAAATTTCCATTTGCATTAAAAGTTATTTCTTAAAACCTAATGGAACAATTAGGTACTCATTTTTGATCGGATAGCGAAAATATCTCGCACACAATGTTGTATTCAATAGATGAAAAAGGATTAGGTTTTATTGCGAAGATAGGCTTTTATTATAGAAAGTAGATATTTGATAGTGGGTATCTGCAGGGACCCATAAAAATTGACCCTGTACTGTATATACGAGTTGTACCATATATTATAAATAAAAATTTGTCGACAATCCAAGAATATAATACGTTTACCGATCGTAAATTATACGTTATCCAATAGTAAGTTATACGTTATCCAAAAAAATGTAAAGCAAGTGATACACTTATACAAAACAGAACCTTTTTTTTTATTGTTTGCAAAGTAACTAGTTGCAAAGTAGTTTACCTATAGTGTAAAATGCTTAAAACTTCTCTTATAACACAAAATATCACGATAGTTTATTCAAACGATATATTCAAATACATTTAACAATTTGTCTTGTAGTGAAATTTTATTTGTACCGCAGCAAGATGTATTATTACGATCATTTATCACGGACCAGGCAAATTAGGGTTCTTCCGTTATTTTTTCCGAGTGTAAATGCGAGGGCAGAGAACCGCAGCTTGGGAAACTGGTAACAAAGGAATGAACCTTTTAATTGCCCTTCCCACCATGTTTATACGATCCGTGTTTAACAGAGGAGATAAAATCTATGTTCATAAATTTGTTTGTGTAGACGTAATAGTACATTGAACGATTCATTTGGCTACGCAATCACATCAAGAATGTAACTTTAAAATTCTCGCTTCAAATGTACGTTTCATTTAAAGCTTTGTTAGTCGGTTTGTGTACGGGGATACTACGCATTGTAATTTATATATACGAGAACATACTATAGGTACATTGAAATATACACTTTAAATGTACGTAAATCTAAAATCTTTATAACTGGGTATGTAATTTTAGAGGCCTTTACCAAAATAATAGTAACGGATTGAATGGTATTGCCTTTCAATGTATTGCGTGATCATGTAAGTTACATTTTGTTTTTCAATGAAAATGAGATCTAAAAGTATATGACAAAGTCTATCACAACTGCAATGTAAATTGCGTTTCGCAAACAGCGAGCAAAACAGGAATAAAAATTCAGTTTACAACCGTGTGACGCTGTAGCGCGCCAATTAAAACCTGTGAGTGCTGCAAACTTGACACTGGGGGCCAATTTTCGGACACCCGACGCATATTTTTCGCTTTCCGCGGCCTCGGACGACCATTTCAATTATGGGTGAGTGAAGCTTGACGTCAGGAATGTTAAGCTATTTTCGGCTCGACCGCTCCGTGAAACCTTTACGAGCCACTGATGCATTAATAAAATGTGTAGTGGTGGCTCTCAAAGATTTAGTTATGCGAATTGATTAGACACGCACTGCTTCACATCAGCAATAAAATTGCTTTGAGGGTTATAGCGAATTTGCTATACCAACGTTAAACGTTGATTTTGTAAGAATTTATAATCATAATACCTCTGAAACTAATTTCTCATGTTATTTCAATGTTGTTTTCAAGAAGAAAAATCTCAATGCGCTCCAGTCCTTGAATTGCTCAATTGAATCTTAAATTAAAAAGCGTTATGGATCTTTATGAACTGCTGTGAAAACATGTTATTCTAGTGCCTCTCAGACTAGTGAAGGTTGGCAGTCAGTTCCGCATATTTCCTCCGGTCTTTTTGCGATGTTGACAAATTCGGCGGCACTGCCGATTCTCGCCCACTCTCAAATGTTACACAACCACGACTTGTTTCTGCGCCTGACATTTTCGCCCATCATCATAAGTTGCAGAAATGTATACCCTCTCATGCCTAGTACACCAGATATGCACCGTTCCGTTACGCCTTGTGACCATGTAAAGCACCAATCTCCTTTTGTTAAGAATTCTTCCTTCTTTCCAGAGACCATGTGAGAGGTAAAAGATTATCTCCCAAACAATGTATCGAGGCCATTAACTAAATCCGTGATCACACAAGAGTGATCTTGATATTAATCGCTCTTAACACGGAGATTACGTTCGCGTGGTGTGCGAGCACAAATCACAATATACAAGGTCTCTAAAGCCTTTAAGAGGCTTGTACGAGGGTAAAACTGCTTTAGTAATTATCAGCGTAACTCACATGTTTACCGTGTTATATAACAAAACTGACGTGCTATAATTAATTTAGTATGCAGACAATCATTTTATCCATTTTGTATCGTCACATCGTCGTGATTTTAATAGCAAAACGCATGTATTTACCATATTTGACATTGCCCTATTTAAAACATAAAAGTGTACCAACAAAAACTAACTATAAACACGAATCGAGTTATGCAGAGCGTAAAGGAATCATCGAAAAGCCGAAGATTACAGATTAATCAACGAGGAACTAAAACCGCCGCCGTTTTTAGTGGCATAATAATTCATTGATTCTGCCTTTGGTATGTGAGAAATGTGAGTTACTTGTAACGTTGCTGCTTTTAATGGCGTGATCTGAATTTACGGACTAGGATTTTTTTGTGTTTCCTGTTTGTTCCCTGTTTATTTACGTAATAAATTTTGTGATGTAATATAATATGTTTTCGTACCTTGTTTCGTTACATCCGCACTCGTAAAATTTACTCCCCTTAGTGTAGATGAGAGCTTCACCGGTACCGAAGCATTTGCGCAAACCGAATTACAGCGCATTCGCATACGAAATTCAATAACCGTACCTCGTCAACCGAAACTATGTCGGCGATCTTAAGATTCCGGCTTTCTGACCAGATTCCATCTACCGATAGACAAGTTTATGTAAATGTCTTTTTTTTAAGTCTACTAGGTGACCTGACCACGCGATGCCGTGGTGATATAAATATGTTATATGTCAA
>DWGJ01001244.1:0-21291 GCA_018246895.1 Aspitha aspitha aspitha
CATCGTCACCATCAGCCCACGTGGCACCCAACACGCTCACGACCACTAGAGCCCACAACATGGTCACGACGCGACCGTTATGTGTTACTATTAAGGTATAAATGATAATAACTTATCTTTAAATTAATTAAGCGATACGATGAATAAGGCCACGTGCAGACGTAACATGCGAATAAAATTGAATTCGAACAAATGGGGACGACGAGCTCACCGCATGTAATCCCCAACAAAAAAATTTATATACATTTTATCTACACATTGATTTACGTTCAATTTATCGAATGACAGAGATAAGTTTTATTAATTCGAGCTCAAATAAACAGCTCAAATGTATCTACATAAATGTTAAAAACTATCCAAAACTTCGTAACTTTTTGACTAATACGTTTAGACACTTGGAATCATAGATTCATCCTCTTCGGTATAAAAATTTATGGATTTATTGATTTATGGAAATTCAATTTCTACTTGAGCAGAGCCACGGGCAAAAGCTAGCTATGATAAATTGATCAATCACTGAAGACCATGACAATAAGGAATTGATTAAAACATTGACTTAAAAATGGAGAAAAATACTTATAAAGTTTTACATTAAAATTTTATATCGTAAGTGAAAGTTCATTATGTAAATCTAAAGTTCATTATGTTGCAGGTTGCCCCGAGAGTCACGTGACGGGGGTTCCCCGGGCGGTACAGGGTAGCGGTAGTGCTTGCTGTAGATCTCGTCCCAAAAACGCATGCGTTTCTCCAGCAAAGGACTCTCTTTTAACTTCGACACCTTATCCAGCAGCATGTAAGGAGATCCATTAGCTCCCGTCGGTGGCCAGGCGGGAAGTGAAGATCCATCAGGAACCGGTGTACTGAAAAGTATTTATTTCAGATAAGACTTATCATCAAAAGTGATATGGATACCAGCTTAACACTATTAACTTTTACTGAATGTACAACATTTTGTTTTAGCAGGCATTATAACTATAATATAATAATTAATGACATCTTCGTCTGGTCCCTATTCGTTGAATGTTTTACTAACTAATTTAGTCATGTAACTATAATATATTACCCAGTTGTAGCAAAATTCAGCCACATTTCTCTTAAAACGCGTTTCATATTTCTAAATTCCTCCGAAACATAGGACTCATCTGTGTGAGTAAGGTTTAGTCCATCGTGAACAGCCATGGTTTGAGCGCAATGATTAGCGCCACGTATATTAGTATATGGAATAACAGGACTGTCCTCATCTGTATATGCATATTCATACAGATATATCTCATTATTACCAGCTTCCACTTGAAGTCTTACTGACCTAAGCATTGGATACGTAAACACACTATCTGAAAAGAAATCAACATAACCCAAAATATTATCTGAACTGATTGGGTTCTTCTTAAAGTAGAACTTTTTAATTTTTGCAGCTATTTTTCGCTTTTCTTGATCGCTTTCAAAATGTAGATCAGCTGGCAAATAATCCGAAAATCTAGCATTCATTCCGTCCTTCCAAACTTCAAATAGATTGATTCGGAAAAGTCCTTCCATATTAGCAAATCCGTACAACATTGGACGCTTTTGGTAATTGCCGCTTTTAAGAATATTAACCGGGTTATCATCAAGGAATCGTTCTGTGTCTGTGTCCCGTTCAACACACGGGGAAAAAATAAATGTGCCATCAGATATATCCATCACATCAACAGATGTCAGCAAATCATATGATGCTGTTTTGTAAAACTCTTCTAAAGCATTAATATCGTCAACATTACTAAAATTTAATAGTTTTGCATATTTTTTTGCTGTATCAATTGGGTCTACTTGTACGCTAAATGCTGCTACGTTAGCACCACTTTCAGGTATGATTCTTTTAAACAAGTCATTTGCCATTTTGGACAACTGTAGTAAATCCACAGAAGATGATCCTGCGCTATATCCTGCTACAGTGACGTCATTTGGATCACCGCCGAAACTAGCAATATTATCTTTCACCCATCTGAGCAGTGCTACTTGGTCTTTGATTCCAGCATTTCCAGGTACATCGTCGGTACCTAAGCAAAGGAACCCATGGGCGCCAAGCCGGTAGTTGAAATTAACAATTATAACTTTGTTGCTCATCACCAAATTTTTAGGTGTTACCAAGTTACCATATCCTATAATGTAACCCCCTCCATGGACATAAACTAATACAGGTAATGTTTCCTCATGTGATTTGGGAACATAGATATTTGCAATCAGACAATTTTCTGTTTTATTATTACTCATCAACCAGCTTAACTGATCATTTTGTGGACACGTTAGTCCTTTATCGATAGCTTCAAATGTATTACAGGTGGTGGTAGTGGAGCCTGGAATATCAGTTATAGGTTTGCAATTATATTTTTTATTTTTAAAAACTAAATTCACAGCTTTGTATACTTTTACGTATTGTATTATAGTGAAATCTTTGTCATTGAATTCTGATACAAAAAGTAAGTTATTAAAAACGCACTTCTTTTGTAATATTGTTTAGAGTTTATAGTTATAGAATATTAGAGTTTTTTTTCGCCGACTTTTTTCTCTCGGTCTACTATAGCCTGAGGGGCGCACAAAGCCGAAGTACGATGACTAAAACATGATCTTCATTGAGTGTATGTATATACCTTATAATGAATAAAAGAATTTGAATTTGCCCGGCTAACTTTGTATCGCACAAAAATTTCAATGTGATATTTCGATGTTCAAAATAAATTATAGCATGTAGATGCCGAGAACTAATAGTTATATAACAAAACAAGTTTCATCGAAATCTGTCCAGTAGTTTTTGAAAGCCGGACAACAGACAGACAGACAAGAATTTCAAAATATTTTTTTGGCCTGTGTTAGGTACCTACTTGTATGAAGATCCCTAGGGGTATTTTTTTTAGTTTTTTTCAATGTACAGAATTTAACCCGTCTACAGTTTTATTATATGTATAGAAGATTATTTCAGAAACCATTTATCCTCGATGTGAAGGATGTACCTACCGACATGCCACATTATTATGCATGTACTTAAGTACTTATTACAGATACTGCAACTCTTAGTTTTATTAAACAACAGTGTATCATTTATTGACGACATCCCATCTTTTTTCGTTGAAAATGGTAGGAACAAGGCCGACCAGCCGTGCCTTGCCGAGAGAATGTAGGTATTCAGTAGTTAACGTACGGTTCACTGCTACCTACAAGCGACAAGCAATCATTGCTTTTGACGACATCAGCGGACTCTCCTTGTTATTGTAATACTGTAGTGTTAGCTGGGCATTATAAATAGGAGTCTTCCAACAGCGCACAGAATGCTACCGAGGGGATTATAATGAATAAAAATTCCACAATAAAAATACTTACGGTGCTTTTTTCCTCTTTTACTCTTTTCATTTTGTTCCAAATGCAACTTATTCAATGATAAAATTATTTAAAGATGCTCTTGATGTAAAATATTCTGACAGTCTATATGGGCCAACCGAAGGTAGGTAGGTAGATAATAGTTTAGGTACTTATATGATTGATGACAATAAAATCGAATATGTAATTATAAGCACACTAATTGTTTCCCTCGTCGTTATAAACCAAATACGAAACAAGGTGTACTTTCTAGAAACGTTAATATAAACTACAGCGAGTTTATTCCTGTAATATTATGCATAAGTGTAAATTATTACTGCATGCATTAATTATTATTGCATACACTTTGAAAGGCTTCAAGTTCGTGTGTAGGCTGATACCCATTCTAGTAAAGCTTTAATACTTTCACGACGATGTAAATCGCGTGTCTAGTTATTGCAGAACTCGTATCAAATACAGTTTTAATTTGCATTAGGTAAGTACATATTACGTTTAATAATCAGTTCCATACAGTACACAATTTAATCGTTCACAGCCGTTTCAATTTTTTATAAAATTTATGCTGCAAAAATGTACATAGGTATATTTATCAATAAAAACTACGCGAGACAATAAAAAAGCCTATATGTATGTAGGTCACTACATATGTTATCCTGTATCAATTGCAATTGATTAAAAGATAATGAAATTAAATGCAGAATATCAAGTTTTCGTTCTAAAATATTCATTAAAATTTAAATACGTCATCAAAGATTTTTATTTAATTCCACCCTCTGTGAGGTCTGCATTCTGTTGCATTCGAACTGGCTAATTTCTTTACAAAAAAATTGTAGGTACATAATATAATAATTTATGTAATAAAAAATAATGTATTTTATTAATTCGATTTCTTTTTTAGATTGTCCAAACCCTTACGCTGGACAACACAGAAAACGAATTCTCCTTCAAAGGAAGAAGTGCAAATGAGAGTGTATTCTTTTGGCAGCGCTGTTCAAAATTTTTCTACACATAGTAACTCCGAAGAGCGTTTACCTGCGCGGCATATCGGCTTCATTAGAATTTTCATCTATTTTCGAAATGTATATAGGAATATAACAAAAAGCAAATAAAACATCAGTAATTATTAATAGAATAAATGTCTATATACTATCGACAGCACAATCCCGTAACTTCAAGAAACGTCATCTGGACCTACTTATAAGCGACTCCGAGATCCTATATAGGTAATCTTAAGGAAGTTATTATCTACATCTGTAGGATTTTACATAAAATAAAACTACATCAAAGTAAAATAATTAATTATATTATTAATTTACAAATAATGTATTTCTTAAATATATGTTAAAATAATCGAGGTAGGAAATCAAATTTAATATGGTCAGTAAACACAATGTTGATTCTGATTACTAAACTTCAACTATGAAATATAACAAAAACTCATAACTACACGTACAAGTGTACCATTATATAGACAATTTGTTTTTAATTACTTCGGTACTAAAAATAAAATCTACGTACATGTGTCCTATCAAGGTAAATACATAGTTATCTTTGCTCCATACTGTACACAAAGCTTATGTACAATAATGTCTTATTGTAAATGCTTTTACAAGTTATTTGCTTTTAAAAGAATTAATTCAATCGCATCCATATACAACTCCAAAAAATCAACTTCTTCGGAAACATCGAATACATACCTACACGATGCGTATTATAATTATTATTTAAAATTAGTAAAAGCGAACACGACTGTCTCGCTGGTAGCATAATAAAAAAATAAAATGTTTACAATAATAATGAATCAATAAAATGCGAAGATCATAGAAAATACCTTACGTGGCCATTGTACATATATGGCTTATTCTTAGTGAATTAAAAATAACACGTATCGGCAAATTTGTTGTTCAAATTTTCAAACACAGCTGTAAGTCGTGAGGGCCCCACTGCCATACGAGCAGCTAAAAACTAGACTTCTTTAAAAAAACTTAACATTGCAACTATTTTTCACATACATCATTCATGTACATATTAGTAATTATTGTAATTTATATGAAATATAAGTTTTTGCATCGCAAACTGATTACATAGGCATATTCGAAATTAGGGACCTGGGATGACGGTAGTAATAATAGACCTGCATTCAAGTGATTGTCGTGTATAAAATTATAAGCCTCAATGGATGTTTCCAATTAATATTTATTAAATGCCACATTCTACAGACATAATATTCTACAGCGCCGCTACAGGTTCCTAGACAGATTTGTCTTAAATTCAATTAACAAGAGTCTATACGCATGAATTTGTTGAAGAAAAATTGTAAAAATAGTGAATAACAGTCTCTTAATAACAGACTAAGTTCATAAAAATATAACATCTTAAGACTAAGAATTAACATTTTTTTAAATATAAGGTAGTCAAACTTTAGTAACGGGTACATACATGTATATTTATAATTTAGAAGTAGGTACTCACATTAATATATTCTAATATTGATTTCGATTTTATCACAGCGCTGTTTCTAATCATATTTCAAAGTTAGAAATTATATCATATCAATTTGCTCATCCTATTGAACAATGAGACATTATGTTTACATAATTTATTAATCAAGAGAAAAGCTTCGATTATTTTTGATAAAATGGTTAAATATTTATGTACTTATATTAATTTGTTACTAACTAGCTGTGCCCGTGTGAAAATCAATATTTTCCAGTTTTTGCAACATTTGTCATTGCTACTCCACTGTTATTGGTTATAGCGTGATGTTATAGCCTATAGCCTTCCTCAATAAATTGACTATTCAACACAAAAACAATTTTTCAATTCGAACCAGTAGTTCCTGAAATTAGCGCGTTCAATCAAACTCCTCAGCTTTATAATATTAAATAGTATAGAATTATGTATATGCAGATACTAGCTGTCGCGAAGAACTTCGTAGCGCCCATTACCGCCTAACAATCAATAATGAGTTTTTACCAATTTTAATCATATTTGATGGGACAGAGAATCAAATATTTGACATGTAGGCAGTGTTAGGAAAATATTAAATAACCGTTATTGCTATTTGCCTCCGAGTTCAACCATATTTTCACATCTTTTAAACCTTCCCTGGACTTCCACATAAACTATCAAACTCACACTAAATCAAAAGAAACACCTTTTGGCTTTTGTTGTTACGGAAGAAACGGTAATTTATTTGTTGTCTGTTGAAATGATAACTTGAACGAAATGTCAATACAGCTATCCATGCTGTCAAATATTTTCTGTCCATATTGTCAAATATAATATTTATGTTCTTAAATATTTTCTTTTTGAAGATACACCGGCTGAACAACTGAACGTCACTCTGTCAGTGTTTTGTCAATATGTTGATGATGTCTCGCAGTCTCCTGTCTCATTCGCACACTCACTTATCTGAGAGTTACAAATACAAATTTGCTATTTTTTTATTTTTTTTTCATGCAAACCTTTTCCTGGTAACAATGAACATACTTATAAAAGATTTATCCAATTTGGTGCAATATTTTGAAAGTTATGCGCTTACAACCATTTCGATGATTAATTTTTTATATAGATAAAATAGATAGATAGATTAATCTATAATAACATTTACGAACATACACGGATTTAGAACACCATATTACATTTTAAATAACAGTGTATCCAGTTAGGGAACCCCCGAGAAGCTTGCTTATACAAATAAAATTAGTTTTAACATTTCCGTTTCGAGCGGTACTATAAACCACCAATTTTAATTAATAGCTAATATTATAAACACAATATGTAATATAAGCCAGACCGTATTAAAAATTTCTCACGATTATGGTAGAAACGGTGTGTAAGATTCGAGTATTGTTTCCGCAGCACTAACATGAATTTGTCACAATATGTCTATTTAAAAACATATCCATAAAATAACCGCCAAAAATATTTTCGTATAAATAGTGAACAAATATATACTTTAATTTTTAAAATTTAATTTTTAAATCAATATCATCCAAAAAGTTTTCAAAAAAATTCTCTTCAAAGTCTTAAAATTAAACACACCGACATACAAACTATTACTAATTAGTAATAAAATCTGAGCATCGAAATACAGAAACTTTATTAAGAGTAGATTCGGAGTAACTAATTTTTCAAGGAATGAATATTTATACAAATAAACATGAGCTTCATATTTCCTTAACACCGCATCATGTATTTTCTTTGTCCTTCGCTTCTTACAACGAACCCGCAGCACTCATCATAAGGAAAATATAAGGAAATACAAGAGTAGGTTATTACAGTCTCAGGTCAAGAAAATCAGAGCCTTATTATTAAATATTCATTTTAATAGAAACCTCGTGACAATAACGAACATACAATATTTATTCAATTTGGTGCAGTCGTTTGGAAAGTGTACATACATTTCGGTGATTAATTTTTATTTATATAGATTACGTTTTATCCTTATATATATAAAAATCCCATGTCATGATGTTCGTTTGCGTTAATCTCCGAAACCACTGAACCAATTTCAATGAAAATTTGTAGATATGTATTGTTTGGTCCAACTTAAAAGATAGGATATTTTTTATCTCAATTGATTAATCTCATTTTTTTATTGCAAAATCAATGAATTCTTATGGGACAACACTTAGTCAGACAAAAATCATGGTACGGAATTTTGACATATACATATATATATGATTTAACATACATATATGTAACCACGGCAACGCGTGGTCAGGTCTACTAGTACGTTTATAATTTTATGATCGTTAACATTATCTGTTCCGAGGTCTATATAAAGGCACGTAAGGTGTATAATACGAGTATATACTCAAATATTCAAAATAGGAACAAATAATATTTTACTTATATAAAAACATTAAAAACTCGTTTTTGTTTTTACATATACATGAAATATTCCATGTCAGTATATGAAAATCTAACAGCTATTAAAACTATACTATGTATACAAAAAGAGATAGTCTTGTTATAACTTATATATGTTAGGAACTTTTAACGGTAACTGTGACTTTAACAATAAAATAATAGCATTGGAAATTGTAAGAAGTAGGTAACACAATAAAATGCAACAAGAAGCTAAAAAGCTTTAACATAAATAAACCATCATATAGGAGTTACGTATTACATACATAAATTAAGTCAAATGCACAAATAGAATATAGAATAAAGTTAGTGATTGCTAAAATTTATATGTTGCATTGCATTTAGCCAGTATATTTCACACAAAAATACGCTTATACGTACATACATATAAATATAAACTTATTGTAGCAGTTTTAATCTAATTAGTATCTAATTGACCCACTAATATTTAATGGTACCCTGTGATATGTGTACCATAAAAGTTTTTTTTTTTTCAATGAGATAGTCTCTTTAACATTATACATATAATTGAGATTCACTATCGACTTACTCATATTCGGTACAATCAATTTATATGTATGTAAATAGGTCACAGTTATCTGCTTCGCTTATTTATTACTGATATGTGCTTATGCCTCTATTTATTCAATATTTATATATCTACTATATTGAAGTTTATAACTTTTAACGATATAATGGTACTTATGAACATTATACTTATAGTATCTCTACTTACAAAATAAATGTCATTGACGTAGCAAATATTCGAGGAGTTTCAAGTTAGCTTAAATGTTATAATGAAGTTTGCTTGTGATTCTCTTCTTGAAATGTATGAACAGTCTCAACCTCTTTTTCTGAAAATGATAAAAATGGCCTTTCTTAAATAAGCGAATCATCGTAAACCGATATAATATACGTATAATAGTTAAATAAACTCACCCGGATCTGAAGCCACCAAAGATACATGGCCGTTTGAAGTCCTTTCTGAAGGATCCTTATTGCTTGGTTTATGACAGCGTATGGCAAACATCAAGGTAGCTCCTATGAAGGGCGATATACCCGCAAGAACGAAAGGCAAAGTGTACGATTTAGTTAAATTAAATAGCCAGCCGGCCACAGGTGGACCTAAGGACAGCGGAACGGCGGCCAAACCCAACATGCAGCCTATCGCTTGTGCTGCGTAAGTTTTTCCGCACAATTCAAACGCTATCGGCCCGATTAAAGCTATAAATGCACCGTCGAATATACCCATTCCCAATGAAGTAACAACTAACATTTTAAACGATCCAACAAACGGCAGGAAAATTGTGAGAGTCCCGATGGCGTAAAATGAAATTTGTTGTAAAAGTATTCTGTCAATTTTTTTTGTATCGGCTAAAAATCCGAATAACAATCTTCCGACCCCAGAAGTGGCAGCAATACACTGCAACGGGAGGTTATTGTTAACATCAGTGAAATTAGACTCAATAAATTTTTTTATGTGAACATATGGCACGAAATATCCAAATAAAGCCACAGGAATCGACAATGCCCACAATTTGTATTTGGTATTTTTCCAAATCTGAATGTTAATAATTTTTTTTATTAGAGATTTAAAACTGTCGTCTTCTGTAGAAGGCTTTTCAATTACCATTAGCGGTGTAGGCTTAAATAACAATCCACACATAGCAACGCCAACAGTAAATATGGCTAACACCCTAAACATCTTGTCGAGGCCATGATTTTGAATCATGTATTCCATTAATGATGACATAATTACAGTGAATACTGAACTACCGATTGTAACTACCCCATTTACTAGCCCTAAATGTCGTTTAAAATAATGCCCAAGAATGGCCAAAGACGGAGTATACGCTAATGCAGCCCCTACACCATACATAATGCCGTATGTAAAACAGAGGGCATCCACGTGATCAACGACAAAAGACGAGATAACAAGACCGGTAGTGGCTATGGAACCACCTAGAACTGCAGTCAATCTCAGGCCCATAAGTCCAGTCAACACGCCAGATAGTGGTGAGAGCAGAAACGTAGTCCCCATGGTAAGCGCGCCAACCAGAGCTGAAACATTAAAAATTAAATAAAACACATTGCAGGATTAAAGAGAAACAGAATAATAGCGTTTCTGTTGTATAGCACAATTTATGATCATATGCATAGGCATACATATATATATCAAATAATATGAATGAATGAATGTTACAATAAATGTTTAACATAAAAATTTTTGTTTCTAAATTTACGTACATCGAGTTGAATACCTAAAGTCTAGGCCTAAGAGTAATTCAAAGACAATTCCAAGAAAAAGCTTTTATCAAAGTTGATGAACGTATCCTTTTTAAGATACCATTAGGTATAAACGGGGTCTTTTTTATTAGTCGAGACTCGTCAGAAGGACAATTCTTAACTGATCCTAGGAATTTAGTATAAAATGGAAGCTTTAAGACCAGGCAACAGCCTTTTAATAAAAATAAAAATAAGATTTTGTTATTGTACTCCATGCATGGAGAATTCACAGAACAGAAATTATATCTACAAACTATAAGTTGTTTCTACTTATTTGAAAATGAATTGTATACATATTATGCATGTATGAGGGCGTGGCATAATTACTGACTTAAGTTATACATATCTGCGGATAATGGACATACTCGTAATGACTGATTACATATTGTGTTAGGTATATGATTTATTTAGAGTAAAATCGTGGACGGAACTTTTTTTAGACCACGATACTTTAAGAGGCTGAGATTTTTGAATAGAACCCTTAGTTTATCTGCGTAATTACGCAATTGGGTTTAACGAAGAGAATTAATAGAAAAATCCTGTAAAGAAATCAAATCGTTGTAACGGACAAATTTTAATATTCGCAAAGTCCGACATAGTCGCCTGCATCACGTGTCAGTTAATATTTTCCGACTACGCCGCCGCACCGCGCCTCGCCATCGCTTGGCGGGTTCCGTACTCGAACGCCATTTTTTTCTACTAGCTGTGCTTTGCCCGCATGGATATCAATATTTTCCCGTTTTTGCAAAATATGTCATTGCTGATCCACTCCTATTAATCATAGAGTGATGTTATATAGCCTATAGCATTCCTCGATAAAGGGACTATTCAACAAAAAAATAATTTTTCAATTCGAACCAGCAGTTCCTGAGATTATCGCGTTCAAACAAACTAACACTTCAGTTTTATAATATTTTTCACAATCAAGACTATCTCTGTACCAAATGTGAAAGCGTAGAAATGAATAAGTGTTTTTGGTTGAGTTATGACTTAACTTTTTTTCAACTTCGATGAATGGAAAAAATTATTGGGTAGTAGTAGTGATAAACGTATCTTAAATCACTCCGTATCTGCTAGTGTAGTAGTTAAGAATGTAATGTCTGCTGAAGTGTGTCCTCAATAAAAACGTCTGCCTTAATAAATATAAGCTTTTAAGTCTATAATTAACGAAATATATTAATGGCCAACCTGGTCAACAACTTTCATAATTAAATTTTTTTGCCACATTTGAAATTGTCTGGCACGATGTTAGACTTGCGATTATGGTCTGCCATGGTTAATTTTCAATGAAAGTAATCATATCATTTCAGATTGTAAAAGGCAGACGTGGTCAAAATATATAAAATATCAGCCAATCTTTGATACCTAACGTACCAAAGCCCCTGCTCCGCCAGCCGCGCTGGATTTAGTGAGCCCCTACTTCTTGTGTGTTACATCGAGGAGACCCATTGTACAAGATTCCAGGTCTGGCCAATTACATACAGATAGCCGACCACTGGCTCTTAGAATATTAGGCAGGAACTTGATATGACACGCTATCTACCGTGCGTCTAAATAAAATAAAATTCTCATATACGTACACTTACATAATCGTATATACGCGTTAATTCATTGTTTTTAGACTTTATCGGAATGTTTTGTAATTGTGACGCCGTTTTCACCGCTACAAAATATAACAAAAAGATATGATAACTCTTTCATAATTACCATTACGCAATTAATGCAATATTTAGACATTTTATAAATTAAAGTTTAATACGCCTCCTTGAATATCTGTTATACATTACTTAAATTATTAGGAATGTTTTATAATTTATCCTAATACCATTAGAGTAATAATAGAATGGAGTCCATGTTCGTTGCTTTTAATCGGGTAACTTGGACAGGTGTGTAGGTACTACTTATTAAAATACCTACAAAGCAATTCACCAAATAAGTATTTATATACCGTCATTATTAATTGCATTGCATCACCAGTCGTCAGTCAATTGATGTGCTAACGGAACAGAATATCAATTGCAATTAAAATTTGATGTTTGTATTTTGGTATACGTGTAATTTAAAATATTATGTTGAAGTTCTTTATCAGTCTTACATGACATTTTAAGAATAGGTGGTTGATACGTCTAGTCTTGGAATGATCTTTTAAATTCAAATCATCTTTGCGCCGATGTGTAATAGTTTTTGCAAAGAAATCTGCGTTATAGTCAAAAAGATGTATTTTTAACCATCTCTATACAAAGATATCAAGTGGCACACAATGTCTTGTAATCTAATCGGGTCACGATTCTTCCGAAGAGCTATCCCCTGTGTGTATGATCATCTCGGAATTTCTATTAAAGGGTTAAAAAAATCAGTTTTTCAGTAATACTGAGTCGATAATACATAACATGGGGTTATCGTCTTCGACCCAATATCAGCCGATACATTTACATGGAAGTATTGCACTTTAGGCCTGTTAGAAAAAAATAACAACGTTTTGTTTACATACGTACCTATACCTACATATTGTTAACGTCAACCACATAATTATATATGCATTTATCGATATTCATAATGTGAAATTGAATACGTATTTCATAACAATAATAATGAAATGAAACTTATGAGAGTTCCGCGTAGACATTACTTATGTTACAATAAAATATAACGATTCATTTTTTGTAATTTATTAACCTATACCTGAAACATTTCCTTTTTAGATTCGACAGAGACGATAAAACACTTCATTGAATTTTCATTGGATTTCTACAATGTAATTGTTGCATTGAAACAGCCGTCTATAATTGAGAGTACAATAGTCGACGCCGACGCGACTTATCATCCACACTCCACACGGAGCCACGTGCGCGACGCCGGCGGGCCGTCATTATGGTATGGCGCCGAATGATGAAAATACACACAAATTTTATCATAATAAAATAGGTTCCTGTAATATCGCTGCAGCACGATTTTAATTACAACTATAACTTAAACTATTCATAATGCAACCAACATTATTTTTTCGACACATTTATTTGTCAAGAGGTGCACGACGACGCCAACATAATGGTAGATTAAAATGAAATATCTAGTCTAGTGTAGCGATAAAAATTTAGTTTCAAAAATTGCAGCGTGCGAAAATAGTTATGCGAGAAGTTATATACTTAATATAGTACATGAAAACACATAGTTAAGGGTGATGACAGAATTTTGTAAAGTTTCTAATGGTTTTAAAAAGCATTTACACCAAAATTTTATACGAATATAGTAATTTGTTAGCTAGCGGTGTCAGGTAACATCTGTTTCCATAGCATGCCTCAAAATGCCTTATGTAAGATAAGGTATTTTTTGAATGAATGTTGTAACTATTGTAAGTAAGAATCCTGTGTAAAATAGAAAATAATTAACAATAGCTTTTCTAACCTTCAGGTACGTTTAATATGTAGGTATGTGTACAGTTTTCATGTATAAAGTAGAGAAAGTCACGGCTCTATACGATAACGGAAGCCACCCCACATCTCTTCGATTATCGTATTTGAGTTGTGTTTCTGTTCAACCGAAGAATGGGATGAAATAGTATTAACACTCGGGCAGATAGTCACTGCATAACGTTCACTACTTGGTTTTAACATTTGGATACCCAGCTTGTAAAGACAAGCAACAGTACTCCATATTCTCGAATCTGGCCTTTTACAAGGTACAGTAAAAGAACGAAGGAGTTTTCAAGCATCAGAATCTATTCTTACTTCGATGCCCATAATCGCACTATGCACACAACTCAGCTACTGTTAATCAATCAAAATCAAAGTCAATCACAAGTAAATGACGTACATAAATATTAAGTTGGGGAAAAAGTAATCCATTATTTTTACATCAACTTCAAGACTTCTTTTACCAAGTGTCTTATGACCGATTTTAATCAACCATATACCGTTGTATTTGAAATTTTGTTGCCATTTTTAAGGTATTTTCGAAATGCTTCTTTCTTCGAAACCTTGTTTGGCCATATGGAGGTAGCTCACAATAATTAATATCCTTGCACTTCCACAAAATGCACAGCAGAACCTTCCTGATTTTTAGTTTTGCTATGTTCACTGGCTGAGCTGCTTCACCGCACTTTGACTACGATCTTTTTCGCTCAAAGTTGTCGTATATTTGTAATCCCTTTCTCATCCCCAGTCCCCGTCTGCTTAAGATATGGGTCGATTTCATTCAGTGTGCTGAAGGTTTTGCAGATGGAAATTTGATCACCATGTTTTTGTATGTTCATTGGTCTGGCACACATTCATCAAGTTTCTTTTCAATACAGTTTTATGCAAATGCTTTAAAACGTTTAAATTATTAAAACGTTTTAAAATGCTTTTATTTACTCTAAAATTTCAGCTTTCCAATGAGCATAAAAAATACAATGAACAAATAATTCAGGAAAAAATCATGTAAATGGTTCAGTTCAGTTCAACGGTTCAGTGGTTTAGGCGTGAAAGTCAAACAGACAAACAGACAGACAGAGTTACAATCCCATTTATAATATCAGTAGGGATTAGGAATATGTTGCTCCACAACCTCCTATCTTCTAGTGGAAAACGCTGGCTGGTGGAGGTAATATTTTTTTGGTGGCATATTATTTTAATAAAGTATTTATCCGATTCATATAGTGTAAAAGACAATTTTGATCTATATGAAATGGCGAAGCTACCGAACCCATTTATTTATATAAGGATTAATACTGAACAGAAGAAAATAGCCCCGAAAATAATGTAATATTTTTTATTGAAATTTTCGACATAAAAGTAGTTATTGTAAGTTAACCATAAGAGATAGATATATGCTATCGCGGACTTTTCTGTAGTATTTTTGTAGATCTACAATCTCTAATACATTACGTTGGTGTATCTTTGCTGGTTTACGCAGTGTACGCAAGGAAAGCTCTCAAAACAGAAATATTTTCCCCGTTTCTGCGACATTTATCATTGTTGCTCCACTCATATTAGCCATATCGTGATGTTATATAGCATATAGCCTTCCTCGATAAATGGACTATTGAACAAAAAAACATTTTTCAATTCGAATCAGTAGTTCCTGAGATTAGCGCGATCAACCAAACAGACAAACTATTAGTATGGATGTATAGATTCGCTTATCATTATGAGGTCAGACGAATCGCCTTCAATTTAACATGTTACGAGAGCGTATCGATATATAGTAAGTTCTATGTATGTTGACAGGAATATACAACGTAGCATAGTATTAATTAGAACTAATCTATGAACATCTGCCAGCGTCAAACATTGTGAAAATAATATCGGAAGAAATACATACATTCTTACGTATTGTATCTAAATTAGAAAAATGTAGACATAAATCACTACTGTACTCACACGATTAACACAATCAATATCATCATTTTTCTTATAGCGTCTACCATTTACCCAAAAACCAGTACTTAAGGAGTAACTCTTTCGTGTTTATCCCACCTCACAACAAATAAATCGATTTATAACAACGAAAGAAAACGTGAATCGCGAAGTCCAATTTGAAAATTATTCGAGGATGATAAGATTTCATTCGATTCGATATTTTATTCGAATAGACTGTTCAATATTTATCAAGAATTAAAAGCATACCATTTGATCATACGTCACGGCGTCCATGGGCACTGTTACCGGCTCGATAGCTACTCTCTTAACGTACTACTGAAAGTTCTTAGCGAAGAAAGAAAAAATAGAATTCTCATAATATTGCTAGAAATCATAGATCCTAAAATTGCATCCATTCGGCGATAAATTTGATTTCGAATGTTCTGTTTGATAGACCAGCATAACTTGATGTCCCTGTAGCTCGAGACCAAAACACAGCTAAGGTATTTACTGCCCATTTTAAAGGCGACTAAAGGCGACGTCTTCCGAGGGTGTCGCCCGATAGAACGGGAGAGCATCCCGGGAAGGACGACAATATTTGCGGCAAAGTTCCGTGACGAGGAAGATAAGGGCGCGGCGGTGGAAGAGACCGGGATTCGCCGAAGTGGGGGAAGGGAATTTAGAGTGGTAAGAATCCCACATTACCCTGTGTAAGTCCCAAAACCAGCACAACTCTAAGCATTTTTACACATTAAAGTAATGAATGCTTTTCAATTAAATTATATCTTCAATTAAAGTGTCATGCTCTAAACACTTGCATATGGTTCATATAATTATTTTACAAAATATGATATATGAACAAAAATTTAAACTTACGACATTTTGATCCATTTGCGCAATCCCCTGTATGGCTCAGACTACGAGTAAGATAGCAAAACATTAAATTTATTTGTCTATCATGGTTTATTGAAGTTATCAGGAAATGTTTAAGACACTGTCATAGTATGATTGATGAACAGAAAAATATTCTAAGCTCCAAGATTAAACTAATACAGTTTACAGTTTATACTACATGTATATTGTATTGTAGCACATTTAAAGTTTATGCCGTTATATAAAAGAATTAATAATAATATGAATTATGAACTGACAGAATTACTGTCAATAACATAATATAAAAAATTTTTTGAATGAACTAAGATACTTGTTTATTTATCGTAAATGTATCATATTTAATACACAGATCAATCGGCAACAAATGTTGTAAATATGAGGCAGCTGTAAAAAAGGGATTCAATCTAGATAGAGTGTATATCTTATAAATTGATTATCTTAAGCATATGATTTCAAACATATGTACCTACCTGCTTTTACCACTTTATAATTTAAATTAATGTTTTAGGTGTATATTTTCAGAATAAAAAAGTATCTTAGGTTTGCATATTATAAACATTCACCCGACAATATAATTAGTACAAATAGACGGTTACCTTGGGTGTTAACTTCCTTACTATATTGCTATATTGGCATTTGAAAGTCGCCACATTTTTTTAAAACAGTTATATGGTTGCACATACAACTTACTTATGTCCCATTTTGATTTAATTTGAGCCTTCAATTTTCATTACAAGTTATATTTAAATCATTAAAGTAGCTGTAATAATATAAATAGTTAAAATTGAATTTGAATGTTGCATCAATTGTTTTATAAGCTACTAGCCGCCAGCCCCGGCTTCGCACGGGGATAAAACAGTATTTCTCCACTATTTAATGGATGTTATTTTACATGTAAACCTTTCTTTACAATCACTCTACCCAAAAAAACCGCATCAACATCCGTTGGGTACTTTTAAAGATTTAAGCATACATAGGGACATAGGGATATAGGGACAGAGAAAGTGACTTTGTTTTATACTATGTAGTGTTTGTAAACAGCTGACAAATTACTGTACTCACTTTAGTATTTCCTTTTCTCTGGAGTATATTTTTAAAAGTGTCACCAATATCTATGGCAAACACTCTCTGCCTGTTCATTTCATGTTTCAAACAGCATACATTCAACCATTTCAATGTTGCCGTCAGAATATCTTCATTGTCTGCTTTGTCTAGAATACTGAAGTATAATATTTTTTATCCTATACCCTGACAAAATATATTGGGCATTTTCTCAAACAATAACAGTAACTGGGATATCTTTACACATCCATGATAGGTTGACTGGATAACAATTTAACCAATGGGTCAAATTTATCGAATTTTACATTCTTTTAGGCAGAATAATGCAAAATATTAACATTACAAACAGCTCCCTAGCTAATTAATTCCTGTTTTTGTACAAACACCAAAAACTATGGTATAACAATTGGCACACAACAAATTGAGTTCTATTTTTAAACTGACTTACTCTTTAATCAAATCGATGCCTCTCTGGTCCAGAAGATCGGGTTGTGAATCCATTAACGAGGTCAAAGTATCCAATGTTTTGACAACACATTCTCCGTCTTTCGCATTCAACTCTTGCATATATAACTTGTATTTGGATTCTAGAAGATCTAACAGTAATTTGTATGCACCCTCCTTGCCGGCTCGCACCCTGTGTGCAATGTCCTTATTGCATTCAGACTGAAAAATATATAAACCATGTTTAATAAGTGATTTCTCCTTATATAAAATCAAGATTGTTAATTTTTTATGTCAAGAGTAGCAAGAAAACCAGCAGTAGTGACATTTTGCTATCTGTATCAAATATCATATCATATCATATCGCTGCTTTCTGCCTACCGCGCAAGGGACCTGGCGTGACGATATGTATGTATGTATGTATGTATGTATCAAATATGAATAGGTGTCATATAATACAGCTATCAGTCTTCAAGAATACTATTAGTATTACTTGATAATTTTATATTACTGTAAGTATTAATTGATATTAAGTATGTGAATATAGTAGAATCATTTTTTATAACACAGTCGGATCAAATTTACTAATGTTTAGAAATGAAAGTACAAGATGCACTTTGTAGTGTTTATATAAATTACTTGTACATTATATTTTATAAATACACATGAGAAGATTTTAATACCACAGTCTACCACACTGGCATGTAAACCGCTCATAGATAGAAATAATACAACATTTAAAATACTTACAGTCAAAATATTTAATTCATCAATTATTTGATCAGTTTTACTTCCTTCGCTGCTACATAATTTATTCAGTTTCTTAATTGTAGTTAACACAAGATGTTCATCACCATCACTTAAAACAAGGTCTTTAATTATATTCGATAGATCCACACCCTGAAAGTATGATATTCATTTGACTTAACTTTCATTTCAACTTTAACTTTACATTTCACAATAATCTTCAGATATATCAACGTCACATTTAACAAGTTTGCAATACTTTTATCACATAAAGGACTAACGAGACTGACCTGAGCTTCAAACTGGGCTATAGCCTCTTTAACCGCCTCTTCGGGGCTCATTTCAAATTCGTCAATATTCTCTTGAACGACTTCATCGTACGTTTCCTGAGTTATAACACGCACCATTTCGATAGATAGTTGTAATTTGCTTTAACCTTTTACTAATAATTTCACGTATTCTTGCTGAAAATAAACAAACTTTTCACATTTGCAAAACCACCGCGAACTTTCTTTATTAATTGTCATTTGTCATTAACTTGATAACTTGTGATTCCGCTGTCAACCACTCAACAATGAGTCAATCTTTACAGCCTGTGTATACACGGATTTATCAAAAATTTACTTTTAAAAATTACTACTTAAAAATACCACTTAAAAATTTACACGCAATTTTCTTTTAAGTACACTTTTATAAAATAACAAAAAGAAATTTCTTAATAAATTGAGTTATGACACAGATTTCTTGTTTTGATACATGCATAAAGTACATTCAGATATCAGATATAAAACTCACTTCATAAATTATTAATTTAAAATGTTAACGTAACTTTCACGCTCGGTACTGATGCACTGCAATATGCCTATTAAATGTTAATGCACATAACAATTTATATTGTAGTTCATATGTATCGAAATAAATTTACTTATAAACTTTATAAAATTGTAGATATGGTGGAATAATTAATGTGTTTTGATCGCTATTCGCGAGTAGTGCAGACTGCAGATGACGCATACTTCTAAAAGAAGTGATTGAACGTAAATGTTGATTTCGATTTCTTTAAGCTTATAGGGAATATTGTAATTATTGACTTTATTATAGGCATAAGTGGAAAGATAGCCGGACAATGAGTTTTCTGGGGAAACTGTTCGGCGGTAAAAAAGAGGAGAAGGGGCCAACAACACACGAAGCTATACAAAAATTGCGTGAGACGGAAGAATTGCTGATTAAAAAGCAAGAGTTTCTCGAACGTAAAATCGAGATTGAAATACAAACAGCTAGGAAAAATGGCACAAAGAACAAAAGAGGTAAATCTATACGTATATTATTAAACGCTATCATATTACGTTGTAATACTATAATATTTTGATGTTGACAATGTCCTGACCTTGTGGTCATTCCTGAGCCTTGAGTTTTGCAATATTTGATTCTAAATAAACCATATGATACATATTCGTTCGGTGTATGGATGTATATAATGTCTTAGCTAGTTGTCATCACAAATAAACTATATTATTACTGAGAGACAACAATTTTGTATGAGTCATTAACGTTATAATCGATTAAATTATTGATTTAGAACATTACATTGTACTATTATCATTTTAAATATGATTTCAAATTATCTTTATTATTTAATATTATAAATGTGGATATTCTAAATGTGGATATATTATAAATTGGATTCTTGTTTCATTTTCACATCCAAACTTTTGAATTTTTGTGCATAATTGAGTGTAAATGTAAAGTAACAAATCCTTGTAATACCTTTACAAACTTTAGAAATCATTTGCAATTTACAACCCCTGTTGTTACTTAGTCTTGTATTGACTGTCCAATATTTTGGACTATGTACAGTATTTTAGTATGTCTAAGACAATATAAAACCTTTAGTCTAATTCGTCTGAACCCATAAAACTTTAATGAATATTTCTTCATGCATTTAAATTTTTCAGCTGCGATAGCTGCATTGAAGCGCAAGAAGCGCTACGAGAAGCAGCTGACCCAAATTGATGGAACTCTCACACAGATTGAGGCGCAGAGGGAAGCCCTAGAGGGTGCTAACACAAATGCCCAAGTACTCAATACAATGAAGGATGCGGCCAATGCTATGAAACTTGCACACAAAGATATGTTAGTATACAGCAATTTTTATTCTTATTTATTTATTTAACATTTTAACATGCATTGTGGAACACTGGTTACAATGTTGTTAATGAGATCATGTTTCCTCCGCATTCCCGCCGCAAAAGGGCAATTCAGCTTAAATTTAATATATACATATATACTTATA
>DWGJ01001245.1:0-21290 GCA_018246895.1 Aspitha aspitha aspitha
TATATGTATGTTTATCAGCTGTCCGGTCACCACAACACAGGTATTAAATTGCCTAATTTGGGATCAGGCAGCCGTGTGTGGAAATGTCCCCAGTTATTTATATTATTTATTTATTTATTTAATGCTATAACAACTTGTGTTTATCCGACTAAGCACTGTCCTGAAAAGAAAACTGACTTTGCAATGAAAAAATGAGTTCATTAATCGACATAAAGACTATATACTATCTTTTAAATTGGACCAAATATTATTTACCTATACTCTGAAAACTGCTTTCGTCTGTCCTACTTTCATCAAACTCTTCGTACATTCTCGTTTATAAGATGTTTTACCCGGACCTTCAATACGTATCTTTCTGATTTTATTTTACTTCGTCTGAGTCGATCACTGCAAATTACCATTCGCATCATTAATAAGTTATGTCATAAATTAATACATATTTGACTCCACAAGCCATTTAGATAATTATCAAGCATTTTTAATTAAACCTTAGCAGCCGGATTATTACATACTACATACATAAATATAAAGTATAATACATTGCTTTACGCATAAAGCCAGCTAATACAGCCTTACACATGCACAGAACGTAATAGTTTCTTCTTAACAATGGTACGTAAGTAAAAGTTGTTATGGGTACACACGTTTTTCACTTCGGGCCAATAAGTTTAAAAGAAAGTATTAGTGTGTAAACATACGGGCGCGTTTATTATTAGTATCGTCAATAATAATACTTGATGCTGTGTACGTATTTAATAGCGTTAGTATTTGTACGAATGAATAGGTCACTTGGGCTATTAAAATTGAATGTAAATTGTGTTTATGTGTATACGTGAATGTGTAAGCTATGTAGATATTCGTACATGTAATTATAATTAAGGTACAGTTATAACACATCGCTCTTTGGAATGAACACAAGCATTTTATTAAATGTATTACGTTTCGCTATTAATACACAGGCATTAAAAAAAGTTACGTATTTTAACCTCAACCGGATTACTAGTCAAGTTTAAATCAGGTCATGAATCGTAACATTTTCTCAACAAAACATCGTAATCGTTCTGTAGCGTAGTACATCAACTAAACAATAATGTATTCATTAAAAATGCGTTTATTTACTTGCTTAGATGTTAGCTGTACATTTTATTTAGAAAAGTAAACATAAATATATCCTATCACGATACTGATTGATCTAATAGTTATTGTGACAGTCGATCACATAATGCTCATTGCTAGAAAGTTCATAATATGTAACCCATTAATCGACGCGCCTACGAATATTGCATGCTGTCAGATTATAAATGAAGTAGGTACGTAAGTTTTTTGGAAGAGCACCCATTGTCACAGTTGAAATTATTTTCGTTTAACGACATCCATGACTTTCTATAAAGTTTATTACTAACCTGTATGGCAAATAATTTGCCACTATTACAATGGCAACACTGAATTTGAAGCGCTCGTAACCCCATGCAGTTGCAGATCGCAAACTATGGCACTTGGGTGGATGACCGATAGTGGGGACGTTTCCCGAGATTTTCCGTACTTCAGAGTACTCTCGTCGCAGAGCTTAAAGGCATATTTAAAACATCGAACAGAAGGGTCGACCACGGAAAAGACCCGTGACCTGACCAATGAGACAAAGTTTGGAGTCAATACGTTTTTATGGAGTCAATACGATTTTAGATAGGTATATATATTTATTTTTATTAATTTACCTACATATTTTATTAATTTTCTGTCCAATCTCAAAATCATTCTCATACATACCATCATTCGGTAACAAGCGCTAGTTTACCCGCCAAATGTGTAACGCGGTGAGAATGCTTGTGTCAACAGAGCAACAGATAAATGATGACGCGAGCGACAGATAACATATTGTCTTCTTTACGTGTATCAGCCTTGTCTATTAATATACATAGCTTGTAGTTGACACTCCAGTGACAATTGTTCCTCCAATTAACATATAGTTACGTAAATTTATAAATAACTTTTTTAGTTTCAAGGACATTTCCTTAATAACAGATACATGATAATTTATTATAAATTGAATTTTACCGATTTATTGTTCCATTACTAGACACGAACCTCCTCTTATAAAAAGAATTTATAGCCATAATCTACCATGCATGATATTTTATAAAAACGGAAGAAACCCTATGAAGCAAGATGTGCCCTGGATTTATCCACAGACACCTAGAGTGAGAGACGAAAATTGACTTAGTTTATCATTACTGTTTCATGCGCTACCATTGTGCAAGAAGGTAATATATTAAAGTACGCTATTGCAGTCGATCTGGTGAAGTCACAGACTTGTTAATCTTTTAAGAATGTCAGTGTATACACGTGTATAACCGACTGCAATGCATGCCACTATGAACGGTGAGACATTTCAGTAAAGGTGATATTCGCGTGATATTACATCATGTAATATAATTACATGTATTCTCGGAGTTGTAAAATTGAATATGTCATTAAATGAGCGTGACAAAAACTGTTATTATGGATGGTAAAAACAGAAATTTTATTTTACACGTGTAAATTATATGATTTTTTAATCATAATATAACTAGACGCTTTAATATTGAAAACCGCGGTTTGGATTGTCGCCTTCCTTCGGGGATTTGTGACAAGAATCCTAGTTAAAAGCGCGTTGGCACAAATTTTTATCTATTATAAAACTCTGAAATGTTTTCTGATTGTGTTAAACGAATGATTGCGTATTGATCGTAAGCGAGTTACTCCCGTAAGGCTTCATTGTGAACACCGCACTCACTGCTTAATGATATGATACAACAATTTAATATAATAGTTTTGTTGGGTACTTTGTTGGAATAGTACCTAGGATATGACTAAATCAAGTTTGCATTATTTTTAAGTTTATGTTATAGTTTAAAACTAAAATTTATTCATATTCACAGTAAGACTTCGTGTAATGCAAAAAATCACAAAATGTCTGATGTGGAATAATATAAAAATAATATAGATATATTATAGCAGGGTTCGAAATTATAAAATAATTTCTGTAGTTTATTATTTCATTAGTACAAACCACATTAGTCATTCAATGAAAACAGAGTTAGGTCTCGTTTGCCTGCTACGTTTTATCTTTATTAAATATAAGAATAGTTTCAACTATTTTTTACCTCTTTTATAACGTTTTTCCTCCGAATGTTCAAGGTAACTGCGTAGAATCAATGAAATGTTTGATGAAATTTTATTTGATTTAAATACATGTTTACATTTCATTTAGACCGGCAAATTTCATGCTTTATTTTGCGTTTAAACTACTCTGATGAGAAAAAATATACACCTAGATGTAACATACATTTACAAGACATGTCTTCGAAGTGTATAGGTACAATAAGATCGAAATTGATGTAGGTACCACCGAAACGAATAAGTAATGATATCACTTTAAAACGTATCAATGACATTGCTCGTGAACTTGACAATTTCAAGTCACGTAGAATGAACCGAACGTGGGCGGCGCGGCGTACAACGATTAATGCATATCTGACCTCGAGTGCGGATGCGACCCTCTTCCAGTGAAAGTTGAATGCCATTAAATTGTACTGAGGAATTCCACGATTCTCATCGGTTTCCATTCATTCAATGATTCTCATCTGTTTGGATTATGTGTATTTACTTGTTGCGTTGCTTTTTTGTAAAGCACCAAGTGCCAAATATCATGGAAAACCAGGCTTGCTTCTTCTACATTAATAATTCGCATACGCAACGGTAGAGTAATTTACTTTTTTATTAAAAATTTATATAGATTTGGTATCAAAGTCCATCCAATATTATAATGCGATCAAGCGTAATAATTGATTAAAATCAATTTTTAATCGTAATCCTTGTAGGCAAGGAATGAAACGGCTCGACTGCTGCATTATGTGTTATGTCGGCCGTCTTACAAAAGGAAAAATAAAATTTTACTGAACCGCAGGTGCGATGACAACGGGTTTTAAACCTCCATATCCATACTATTAACTTCGTATTTACTCTACCTTAAGCCCATGTTTCGTTAATAATCCGCTAATCTCCGGACGGATAGACTCCGTATTAAAGCATAAAATCGATGTAGAATGTCAAGAACTGTTCACGTATGAAATCACACTGATAACAAAATGGCGGCATTGATTACATTTAAAAAATATTGTATAGAATCATCAGTATCTTAGTAGCCGCAAACGTGGCTACTGCTGCCTAAGGACATCTGTAACCAAGCTCAAACAGGGCTATAAATATTATAACAAAAAGGTTACTTGTTGGCGCCAACGTATTAAAACAGGATCCGTTAGTGAAAATTGACGATATTATCGATTAATGAAGCATAGGTATAGATGCAGCACGTGTATATTATTCTCGAGGGCTTAGGCACAGTTAATGGAATGTATTTCTTAATACGGTAAAATACTAAGAGTATTTTCATTGTGTATTCACTTCATTGTAAATGACAAAGCATTGAGTAATATATTCTCAAGAACAATAATAATATTCGTTCTAGTTATTATATTTGGAGTATGTAGGTACTTAAATTCCAAGTCAAATTCAGTGTTAAGTTAGGTGAAGTATGACATAATAGGTACAGAAAATGAAATATAGATATCATTGTCGAGTTTAAGCTGCTGTACTTAAAAACGTGAAATTTGGGCTGTGGATTTGTGAAAATATTCGTTTTTGCATTTGCAGTATTGTTTGCATAGTTACCTTGCTGTTGTTGCATTCAATTCTTAAAAGTTATAGAACAAAACAGAAAACCTACTTTATTACAAAAAAATGATTATATAAATAATATTGATAGCGACTGGACAAGCTATGGATTTGTGATTGCGATTTTCGTAGCGTTGATGTCTTTTGTATAGGGATAAGATTTGTAGTATAACAACGTATAAAATGTGTTTTAAATGTGTTGTCATTGAAATTTGGGATTTTTTATATGCTTTTAAAATCCTCGTGTAAAAATGCCGAAAAACTATTGCTGGTTTATTGGACCCTTTCTTTTTTTAAATTGTTCGTTCTGTGAAGATTTATAGAACTACCTACTCTGTATAGAGCATAGATAACTGCATTACGTCAGCGATTCGACATTGATGTTCTTGAATCGATATTCTATGATGTAACTACAAGTATGTCATCTTGTACTATGACACTGGTCATTGAAAACGATCAATATTAGGTGAAATATAAAAATATCAGTTCATGTAAAAAAACAAATTACGTAACTAAGACACAAAAATAATGTACGTAATTCTAATGTTGCCATTGACTTTGATAGATTATTTTCGGGTGCTTATAAGGTCACTAAGTGTTTATTACCTATTAAAATCGGTAGGTGGCGTAACTATCGAGGTTCCGTATATTTAATTTAATTGTACGAGCATAACTTGTTTTTGTTAATTTCTTCGATTCCTCACATATAAACTATGTAAACCCAAACTTTAAATTTTTATTCCAAAGCGAACCAAGCTATCGGTAAGAACTAGCGTAATTATAAAACAGGTATAATGAAACGCGTAGCTGCCTCATATGTTGTGTTGAACTTAAATAATGAATAATTTGAAGAGATAAAAATCATTATTAGTTTTTACTTGGGAAACTCATATGCAGTTCTTGTGATATGTTGGTATTATAAACATTGTACCTATAGTGTTTTCCATTATAGTGGGTTTACTTTTTGCGTCGTCTTAACTACATAGTGCTCATGACAAGAGTCAAGAACAAGACGCACACTCGCATGGAAACTCGCAGCAAATCGACAAACTCATGTGGCTTTCACTCGATTAATTTTTTACACACTACAATTCATTATATCTACTCTTATGAGGCTATAAACAATAATAACGTTGCTGTTACTCAAATAAAATATGGTAGATACTTATTTTTTGTTATTTTCGTGGGATATACCGTTTGGTACAATGCTCAAGGAATATAATACCTGCCATTGCCTTTTATTAAATAATCTCGATATCACACGTGTAGGTAACTATCGTCAGAAAAAAACAACTCAAGAATAACCGCCTCAACCTTCAACCGTCGACTTCATGAAAGAGAAATAATTTAATAGTTAAAAAACGAAATGTCAAACTCGTTACTACTCTAAAATCCAAAAGACTAAATCTCGTACACCTACTCAGTTTACAGGGTACCCTAAATATCAGTAAGATTACAAAATGCAATCTAAGGTACTTAAACATGGCTAAAAAGATGATTTTAAATTAGAAAAATGTGGACATATTTAAGCTTGTAATTACAAAATACCGATGTAATTTAATATAAATGCTCAACACGTAAATCTCCATGGATATGAATAAGCAATCCCCCTCGTGACCATTGTTGTTTACAACTTTCTATGGGAATTGGGAAATTGGGATATCATTGTTCTCGGTACGTGACCGATCGTCGATAGCTACAAGCAGAATTTGTTGATATGATCCATCACACACCAATGAAGTATAATTACTGAACGTTCGAAAATAAAAAATATACAATTACCCTTCGCGCTTAACTTATGTTACCCTGACACAGAGACACGAGAATTCCAAGAAAATATGATACTTATGTAAAACAGGTTATATTTCACTCTGCCAATAAGACTCTCGGATGAGTAAAATAAAAGCGTTAACAATTCTAACACATGTGCGTTCTCTAAACTTTCTTCTCCAACGGTAAATTTGATGTCCGGAGTCGAAGAAAACGTATTTTTGTAGCTCTTATTTTTACATAAATTTTATAAACACTGACTGAAATAATGACTTGTGATATTTCGTGTCAGTCTCGAGAGCGCAGCATCCATCGGTGGCATAATTCACGGATAAACACCGAAATGGGCAACGTGGATAGCAACTTGTGAGACGCAGTGCATGAATGTGGAACAATGCACTTGACACCGCTCAGAACGCGGAGTAGAGGCGAATTCTCTTAGATAAAAGTTTCAGTCACCTGACCGGAGAGTAAACACAGATCACGGCCAGCTACAAAATTTACCGTTAAGGTCCGCTGCTGAGTGGCTCGATCAGGCGCCCGCGCTCGACCTCGTCATATCACAATCACTCGGCGCAACAACTGACACTGCTTGATCACTCACACGGTCACCGGTCACAGATCCTCGGGCATTTCGTCGTACGCGTACGATATCGGTGTGGCGGTAGGGCCGCGTCGAGTGCGCACAGACCGCAGGACCATCAAATGCGACGGAGCGTGAATGTTAACCTACCTGTAGCGCTTGCGTGTCGCCCGCTCGCCCACCGGAGCGAGGCGCCTGCTTTACCGACCGCGCGCGCCGACCAACTGAACACAACCTCTCACTACCAACACACACAAACACAAAAGATACCCACTGTGTGAAAAATTACTTCACAACACTTACTTGCAGTTGATATAACAATATATTTCAAATAATATTTTGCTACATCAGTAATTTCACTAAAGTCAGCAATGCTAAAACCTTATTCTGCTTTACCATATTACTGTAGCTCAACGCGCCATCTATTGATAAACACATGAACGTGGAAAAGGAACACTACAAATAATATGGGGTATGTTAACTTTTAAGTCGTGTTGAAATCACACATAAAGTGAAATAGGTTATTGCCCGTTAATTTGTTTAGTGGCATAATATCTTGGAATAAAACACTAAACTCATCATTTTCATCCAGTAAGAATTTTTTACATATCAGGTATCTAATAGAGAAAGAAGCCTTACCGGTGAACTGCACGTATATTGATTGAAGACATGGTACAACCATTTTACACTAGATGGAGATATGATTGCCTTGAAAGCCTTAACTCTGATCGAGGTGGAGAAATAAAAAGCAGTACTGCAGTAGTAATTGGTCAACTTTATTATCTATAGCTTTTAGATATAACCACAAATTGCACATAATTAAACACCTATGAACGCTGAAAAAAGCAAGCATAGCTGCTTAAATATTTAATTGTAGTTTAAATTATGACTATTCGTATAGTATCGAATATATTTGTTCGGCATTTTATTGATAACGTAGTTTTATAAAAAAATACAGACACTAAATTAGATTATAGAATGAGTTCTAAGATTTCTTTAATTAGAATTTTCATGAGAAAAACATGTAGTTTAGAACCCATTTCGTAGTTCGCGGATCTTACTCATATCCTGTACAAATCTAAGCAAACAAAACGTCATCATAATCATTTGGGCGATACGTGTTCCGTCCGGATCGGCGTAAGCGCCCAATATTTTTTGTTCTATGACACGGTTGGTCAATGTATTATACATAACCATGAGAACGAAACGTCTATAAAAAGATTGTACAATACAATGTGGCATCTCGCTTTGTAAAGTTAAAGGAATCCACTCTGTGCCGTGCGAATTGTTTGTTTCAATCTTACTGGTGCATGCCTTAATATGCGTGCGTGGACAATGATGTATTGCACGTTATTGTCCGTGTCATTATAATTTTTTACACGTGGATATAATTAATTGCGAGCTAAAGAATTTATGTAAATAGTATCACATATTATGTAGGTATTACTTGCTCGCATTGTTCTGCTATAGATAAAATTTTACAGCAATTATACTTTTTTCCATGAATTAGGTGAAGCTGTAGGAACTCAAGTTTTTTTTTATTGATCACGATAACGACCTCCATACCAGGGTCTTATAAACGCCGAAAAATTTACTCAAGTTGAGCCTATCTGGCCTTCAGTCAATTAAGCGAATTTCACACGATGGTTGTAAAGAAATGCAGATCGATATTTAATCATAAATAGGAATGTAATGTTATCAAACCTTTTATCGCTCCGCTGTTGGAAACGGGTATAGGTAATCTCAGAACGAGAAGGATAAGGTCAAAGTCAAGGTCATCATATTACATGTTATCTAAGGTAAATTACTGTGCATTGTTAATCGCTATAGTGTATGCGTAGTACAACAGTTCGCTATTTATATGGCGTTTTTGACACTTCGTAAGAATTAAAATAATACACTACTGCACGCGATTGTTTTCTAAACAACAAGAGCCATAAAGTTGACTCAAAGATCGGTCACGACTTCTCGATAAACAATTCGCACAAAACAGTACAATCGTCAGGCTGTATTTAAATCATAAACTATATTTCCTATTTCCCACGAGCAGATCGTATTATCGTCATCATTAATACACCGACTAAAACAAACAACAATTCAAAGCCAGGATATCGTAATGAAATAGAGTAAGACACAAATTCATTCAAGTTGAAGTAGTAGGTACGGGTCGTTCCTTATTGACGATTATGAAGTTATTTTATTCATTTATTGTCATGAATATTCATTAGCCTCTCACAAGTCATAAGACTATCAATGTCAACGTCGTCTAAGTTTTACGTCTATGTAACAATTTTATTTTACTACGTAGTATTAACCATTTGGGGTCTTCAAGATTCAATTTATAAATTATTATATGTATATCTAATTTAATTTCATTAATAAATTACACAAACATGCAGTTATATAGAATGTTTGGAATAATCGACCTTTTATCCATCTTTCTTGAGAAATATACAGAATAAAAAAAATACATTAACTAACAGTTAAACCATCTACGCATTTATCTGCGCAGTACCGTACATACTGGTTTAATCAATCAAACTTCCAAGTTACTCCATCCGTGCTTGGCGGTCGGTGACATGGCATTACGACATGTAGTTACAAAGGCATTAGATGATAATCATCACGTAAGTAACGAACGAATGAGGTGAATAAAAACCAAACAGGATGCGATCGTCAATGATACTCGAAAATTATTTTCATAATTACACCACGACACACGCAACATCCGTTAGAGATCGAGACCGGTATTTTTCACCATATACCTACGTCTTTATTAAAATTGAGGTCGTATGCATTTTAATAATGTTACTAAAATTAAATTTGTTTTCGCAGTAGCGTTCTTTTCCAATATTTTATATTTGGTCTCGTTGATGCGTAGTTTTAGTGGGTATATCAAGTTGCAAACACAGAATTGAACACTCGAATTACAGCAACGATCATAAACAGCCATAATTAGCGGGCGCGCAGACTTCGCACACTTTCGAGAACATTATGTAGAACTCTACGATGTACAAGTTTCCTAATAATGTTATTCTTCACTGGCATTGCTATTGGTATTCAATATTAAAAATGAACGAAATTTTTTCGTCTTAAGAGAGCTTTGTCGCATCCCGAGAAATTTGTCGCATCCCCGAGTATTACATATACATATATGTAATTAAGTTGTCCAAATATGTTGTCCTCGGTTTATTCAAGGACGATATGGTTTTGTTAGCGGACTATGTGTATCCAACAGGATTTTTTATTTGTTCATTTCACTAATAAAAAAGAAATATTTTCTTATTTATTCTTATTATACCTACCGTCAATAAACATAAAAATTTCGATGTGTAATAAAATAAAGAAGACACCCACAAAGGCACTCACAGACTGTCTGTCTCTCCGGCGCGGGGCCTTGGCGTGTTGGAAAAGGTCATTTCTGTGAAGTAAAATTCGTACTCGCCCACAAAGATTAGTCACGAAATGGTCGTTATGCATATTTATGCAATAAATATTGAACGATAGCGCGGAGCGGCAAGGAGGATCAGCGCGCTGAGGTTGCTCAACAGTATCAAGAGCGGACGCGGCCGCCGGTCGCACTGCCAACTGCCAGCGGATAGTGCTTCGACACGTTATACACTCTGTTACCGGTTAACACTGCATTCTGTACTCTCTGTTCATTAACTTTTATACCACTAAAGCATTAGGTTAAGACCCTAATAAATAATAAATAAATTAATTAATTAATTAATTAATTTAATTTAATTTTAGTCTCATATTCTTCTCGGTTCGGTCCCCTACAAAATTCCGATCTCCGCCAAGCCTGCCGTAAGGAACTTCGTTGCAATATCTAAAGAAACTTGCACCTGGTTTTCACGGGTATGTTTAACGAAAAATCATTGAACATAACGGTTGTCTCGGTCAAAATAGACAGGTAAAAATAAAGCTTTAATAGACCCTACAATTACTCGTATGTCTGTTGGGATATTTAAAAGAACTTTAAATACAGAGAAATATTAAGCACATAGTCAAACTGCACAAACAATGACAGGCATGCTAACAGGGTCGCCGTGTTGTGTTATGCCGCCGCCGTCCCGGCATTTGAATGCTTATTGTGTGAATGCTTTATATCTGAGCTACTGTAAAGCTGAGGCCCACATATCAACTTTTTTTTCAATAAATTACAATTGGTAAATACTTTGTCTCTCTGTATATCATACTGTTCTATACAGCCAGGATTTTTTTTTAAATTTTTTAATAGATTTATGTTTGAGTGCGAGGTCACGTGATGGTAAGTGAAGTGTAGTCTAGGATGAATCGAATGTCTCGAATAATTCCTAGTTGCAAATTTGTTTGATTCGTCTATACCACCGCTATAGAATTTTGTTGTAGTTCAAAATACTTGAGTAATTCCATACCTTGCCGTGTTTACCCCTAACGCGGCGGTAACGATTGTACAAGCTATTACAATACGTACTCTTGCAAACGGATGTGAACTTTCTTGCGCGCGGTTATCTAACAAGGATTGATATCAATGGCAATGAACCTATGCGAATGGAGCGGCAGAAATACCTCGCTAATGAATCGCCGCGCTCACAACTCACAACACATCCAGCGGTTTCACATTCGGCTCTAGTTCCGGCTAGCACGCACCTGGCACACACCTAGCACGCCCCTCCTAATGACAAAGCAATAATATCGAATAACTCGCACCACACTGTTGTTTTATTACACGTGTGTGCACACCAGTGTCTCGCACGCTGTTGTAGCTATCTCACGGCATACAGACAGTTGTACATATTATTCCGACTACGAACGCGCCGTAGCTCTGTTCATCAGAAGAGCCACAACTGTCTCAGCGGATAGGATAGAGAGCTACAACATCGAGACGACGATCCACAACAGAGATACTGCGACCGTAGAAAAATTAACAGCTGGATAGATAAATACGGATGAGTGCGAAAGAGAGAAAAGAAAAGCAATATAGCTACAGTTAAACTTAAATAAGCGACTTAAAATAAAAAAGGCACGGACGGCAAGTCTGTGGAGAAATAAGTACAAAATTAAAAATAAATACACTTGTGTGAATAATTGTCGATACGAGTAACTTATCCGTGAGTCCGCGTTTATTGTACGGTAATCCGTGGACTAAGCCTTGCCAAGGCGTGTGTCAAGGCGGTCCCTACATATTCTAGCGTATGTTAAGTATGGATCCGGAATTATATGAGACTTGATTCTCATTGCACCTACAATAAAATGTACCTGCTTACGAAAGAAATAGTAAATAAGCGATACTTGCATTACATACCGTTGTTCTAAAGAATAGATTTCATAAATAGATTACGATTCATAATTCTATTTGTTATATGGATAGCATATTTTTAACAAAAAATATTTTTATTTAACGGTATTTCCAAAAGCATTTATTTTATATTTTAATTGTCTTTTAATGCGTTTTGAAACAGAATATTGTTTAATGTTGATTACTGGTGTACTTATTACTTCTATACGCTGAGTTGGGATAACAAGTGCCCACGTACACATATGTATGTTATTTACATAATTTTACAATTTTATAAATAAATAATGCTAATTGACGATATTAAGATGGAACAGGTTTTGGAAATAGAAATAATTTTGGGGTCGCAAAACTATGATTAAATAAATATTGAATACATATATATACACATATATGCATATGACATTAAATAAAATTAAAGACGAAACTCTTTAAATTGGCAATATTTATCTAAATATAACAGATTTTTATATCTATGCGTTCATTACCGTGCCTGTACTATTACTGTGCCTGTATTCGTAGCGAAATACAGCAGTAGGTAATATGTGTAGTAATAGGTAAATATAGATACTGTCACACTCACTCCCTATTTTGGAAGACAAGATATTAAAGATTTCAGTATAAAGCTCTTGACTCATTTACAACCTCGTCCTTTAAAGGTTCATTAAATTAAATTTATAATAATAGTTAGCTGAACTAGTGTTTGTCAAGTAAAACTTAATTGCCAATGTTAAAGAACATGTTGGCTTCGTAAGACCACGTGTGCATTAATTAAAAACAGGCTTTCTTATTTATTTCATGGCATAAGATATACGAGTATGTATATAATTTGTTTCGCATTAAACTTTAATTCGAAACAAATTTTATAATCTACTAGGTGACCTGACCACGCGTTGCCGTGGTGATACATTTATGTTAAAACATATAATATATCAAATGTGTCAAAATCCTGTACCATGATGTCCGACTAAGTGTTGTCCTATAAGAAGACATTGGTTTTGCAATAAAAAAAATGAGATTATCAATTGCGATAAAAAATATCCTAGCTTTTCAGTTGAACCAAACAATAGATATCTACAAAATTTTATTGAAATCAGTTCAGTGGTTTCGGAGATTATAGCAAACGAACATCGTAACATGGGATTTTTATATACATATATGTATAAGAGATATTTATAAAAGGTAGCTGAACTAGTGTCTGTCAATTAAAACTTAACTGACAATGTAAAAGGACATGCTGGCTTCGTAAAGCCACGTGTGACTCGAGAAACTACGCTGCATTAATTATAAACAGGCATTCTTATTAGTTTCATGGCATACGATATATATATAATTTGTTTCGCATTAAAGTCTAATGCGAAACAAATTTTATAATCTATTGTTTCAAAACCGGTTATAACCAGTTACATAGACCATACATAGATATGTTTTGTGCATTACTGTAAATTAGTATTCGTACATTTATATTCAATCTAGGTCTACAGCCGAAACACACACAATGATTCAAGCTTTTAAGTAAAGATATAGGTACTAGGGACTGTCTATTTACTTAGGAACATTATACAAAACACCAATGAAACGTTCGATATTTTTTCTAAGTGATCTCGTGACTCATGAAATTACTTTAATATTCAGTTCCTTTATCATTAATATTTATGCCACGCGGTCTTTGATATGTACGGTACTTAGTACTGGTTTGATTGATGTTATGTTTACTTCAAACTCGATTTACTATAATGAGTTTTATATCGTCGGCCAGTTTTATACCGTTGAATATATGTTGGTTGTACCGAGATTGCTTCATTTTTAGGGTATACCTTCGCTATGAAGGATGCATTGGTTTTACGCAAAATTTATGTAAGTATGTACATTACATACCTACTTCTAAAATGGTTCCTGGCGAAACCCCCGTGATTTATTGTTTTATAACGAACATCTAGGATTGGTAACTGACAAACCAATGAAATACCAGCATGCGGCAGCCACAAATGATATTTCTACATACTATTTCGAACTGACATAATTGGAACAATACATAAAAGGTCAATGTTCTTAATTTAAAACGTCGTAACAAATTGTAATTTAAACGTTAAACCCGGATCAGTGTAACAGTAGAGGAGTCAAAACACCGTAGCGTGGAGCATCAATATTTATGAGTCGAGAATCTGAACAAAAAGATACATCCGCAATATTTCATACATAACACCGTGACCGTAGATACTAATATATCTAATTATGGGTTAAAGTTAAGAACACGACATAGTTTCTTTTTTTACTTAAACACGTTGTAATCAGTTGTCACGCCTATCGTTCTTCCTGGACATTGTTTTTGAACGTGTCTATGATTAAATTTTTTTTTCACAGTGTCTTTGGAATTTTTAACATCCAAATAAATCAATTTTAGTTATCGTGTTATTTTAATGAGTAGCCTTCTGTTGACAGGAACTTATATTTATTTTATGGTTGATTTCAATTTCAGTGCCAATAATTTTAATCCGGAACAATGAAATTGGTAGCTGCATGTATACATATTATATCGAAAGCGCAATATGCTTTTATTGATATAATATTATTATATCTGATGTTCCTAATTAGTAAACTAGAAACGAAGATAAATTATAGCGAAATCTAGTTTATAAAACTATCAATTAGGTATATTGTAGCCATCAAGGAAAATAAAACATCACTAGGTAAATGGCGTAGCAGGTACCTACCTATATTAGGTAACCTAAAAATAGTAATTTATTTTATATTATTTTATTGTTTATTTCATGTGTAAAGTTAAATTCTTGTTGTTTATCAGAACGGTAGTCCATACTGTGTGGTGCTGTGTAGCAAAAAAACAAAATATCATATGATGATGGCCGGGCGTTGGTTCTTACGCATAAATAACGTGAGTTTAATGACCTTGCACAATAGCGTTGTTGATTGCTCATGATCCAGCTATATCATACGTGATTGATCATCAACACGATTATAATCAGATACAAATCTAAATGACTGTAAACACTTATCTTACATTGAAAACATTTAGGCGGTTATATAAGTTGCTTCTTTATATTCAAATAGACTGATAGACATCAATTGTATAAAAAAATATTCAAATAGTCATTAATGGCAGTTACTTTGACATTATAAACTTAAACAACTCTATAAGTAGATATCCGCCGAATTGCCAATGATATGTAGAGGGGCACATTCCTAGTTTTCATTTTATCGACATCTTATTATAATTTTATCGCACTGAAAATGATAACCGGACAATGTAAGCCGATACGCTCATTATTCAATTAATATATTTAACATCAGATGTAACTTGATACTAAAAAATGACGAGAATTTCTTAATAGCTCGAATGTATCAAAGATCCTTGATCCTCAGCGTAATCAATCGAGGTACGACGTATTTCGATTCCTAGTATGTATATGGAACTTCGTAATATGTATAAGTTCTCTGTGTCATTTTAATATTAGCCTTTTGCCGCGCGCCAGTCGTTTAACTTTATAATTTCTGTTGAAACTCAATTTTAATACGAAATTTTTCAGTAATATTATTTATTCCATACCCAAACTTTGAACATAGGTACGTATGTACATAAAGAAGTAAAGCTTAAGGATTTCACTTACTTAAATTTTATTTGAAACAAACTATATTATTATTATTATTATTATTATAACTTTTATTGCACCAAGGAAAGAAAAAAAAACACAAACAAATCACAATAACAGTACAATAAGGCGCTTTTATCGCTATTAAGCGATCTCTTCCAGACAACTTTGTGTTATGTGGCGAGCTGCCAAAAAATAATTATATAGTGACCATGTGTGAAAGTAATAAAAATCTCTGAATGTTCAGTGATTTTGTGGTTACCAAATTTAGGTAGGTACTGCAAATTGTTGTTCAGTTACTAAAAGTTGTTGTGGGTTTCCAAGTCTGGAAATCCCGAATAAATAATGTACCTATCTACCATTTCTTTTAGATGACTTGTATCTAAGTAGTTAAGCTTTTTGCCGTGCTTCCCACAAAACATACATAACAATATAGAGGTAACTAATAAATGTAAATACATCATTACTCTAGCCTCTCAACCTGACACGTCATTGAAGCAAATATTGAGAATCAATCACGGAATACTATAATTGGAGTGACTAATGTGAGATTTTTTGTTGAAACCCTGTTTTTCCACAATGTTCATTGGTAAATGGTATTTTCCTCAAAATATTTACGCGGAAGGTGACAATTGTATTGATGTTAACGTCCTGCAAAAATAAGTGCAAAAAATTACCACAAGAAGTTGTCAAAACCAGCTTTCGACGATGAATGTAGATACATTATAAATATTTTATTTATGAATATGATCGGTACAACAATAAAGTTAATATCGGTATTTTTGACAATGCTTTTAGTGATTTTTAAAACCGATATACATAATGATATATTTAAAAAAAAAAATATATTTCTTCCACGGATAATGTGTTTTATGAAAATGCAACACCTGTCACATTACAATAACAACGAGTTTTTTTTCTCGGTTCTTTAATCAGAATCAGTCATCATAACACTTCCGAACGGAAGTCTAAATCTGACATTGGATAGTAGGTACGGAGATAGACACCTACTATTGTCTTAACGAATGTACTCGTATATAACAATAAGTAGATATTTAATAAGATAAATGCTCATGCTCAACTTTGCGTAGTTCAACGTTGCAAACAGCTATATATATAAATAATGAGTAGGTACTAGAATGGACAAAGAGGTCAATAGCATGGGTACCTTATGAACATTTTTGCTACTGGTTACATATGAGTATATGTCAGCTTATGTAGTTTTGAGAGTGCTCTCAAACATCTTTTGAATATCAATTTTATATGTTTATGTTTAGTTAGCTGGTTGTTAGTCCAGAAATAGTCAACAATAAACTAATGTTTTATATATCTACGTGGGTTACAACGAGAAAATTAGATACTGGTTGTTAAAGGATGCTGATTTAGTATAGCTTTAGTATGTGATTTATTTTTGTTGTAAGTACCAGGGCGGCATAATCGGTTGTTTCGATTAAGCCCTTTAATTAAGAATAAAAAAAAAGGATGCTGCTGATCTACTAAAAATCGAGATCCAAGATAGTCACGATGGCGCGTAAACCAAACGGAATGGACGCGGAACTGCGAGCGAGGTTGGCGGGGCGTATCGAGCGATGCGACGTAACGATCGGCAATAATCGATTACAATCAGGCGCGCCCCCGCGAGAAAACCTCCCGGTCTGCTCCATAAATATAACTAGCTGTGTGGAAATCAATATTTTCCCATTTTTCCAGCATTTGTCATTGCTCCTCCACTCCTATTAGTCATAGCGTGATGTTATATAGCCCATAGCCTTCTTCCTCAACAAATGGATTATTCAATATAAAAATAATTTTTGTGTTGAACCTGTAGTTGCTGAGATTAGCGCGTTCAACCAAACAATTAGATATAAAACCAAAAAGCAAATGCGAGTGTATCTGTATGAGACCTACCTGTCTCTCTTTTTTAGCTTTGATTACACAAAGATAAGCATACCCTGGTCATCTTCCCTCTCTTATTATTTGTTGGACAATCGCACTCAGAGGCCTTTCTATGGCTTGCCCCATCTATACTCGTATATAATATGTCTATGGTCTGCTCACGTCGACTAATATTCGACATCCAATAACAGCAAGTCGACCATCGACACATCGACAAATATTTTAAGTTCGTCAACTTATGCACCTCGTGGTTTTACCCGGACAAAGACAATCTTATTTTAGTAGGTCATAGAATATAGATGGACCTGATCACGCCCACTCAGCTCACATTTATATGTATCTGTGTGATTTTTTTACTTTGTTATTAAAATATAATATTTTATAGCCTATGTTAATCAGGCATGATTTATGTAACTTCGTATTCCTCTTGACACACGTACACCCTGTACATAAGTACCATCTAATATGCAAGCATTAAAAAAGTAATACATAACAATAGTTGGTGAAGAATTACAGACTAATGTAACATGAATATTGACATAACAACGATGTTAAAATACAAACAAATGATCAACTTATTTAGTGTAGTTTTGTAGAATTTTTAAACAAGATATTTTATATTTTGAAATTATCATCAAGGCACCGATTAATCTGCTAGCTTATTATCAATAAACAATGACACTGCAACGCTACAAGGATCTCGTTCAATGACAAATACCAACGAGCGCGAGTCGTTGCCGCAACTGACGTAAACAATACCTGTGTTGTTGTGTTAATATCTAATGTATGTCAATATAGCGAAGTTGCGGAACGTACACTCAACGTGCTCGCATGTCTAAAGCGGATTCTCGGAGATTCTACTTCGATACCGAGAATTTATTGTTTCGACATGATCGGCCGTTTCAAAGTTTTCATTTTTTACAACCGTTTCCCACGGGCCCGATGACGGAACGGCGATTGAGATATTCGAGATTATAATAAGTAGACGCTGCGAACGTGTTGTATCTAGCGCGAAGCAAATAGACAACTTAGGTATATAACACTTTGACTAACTAATTTTTCTTTAGTTATGAACATTTTGTTTATTTATTAACTAGGATTTCAACATACGTTTTATAAATTTCTTCCGCTCCAGTCCGGAGGTGACGTTAAAATGCGTCCTCATTCGATCATTGTTATACAAGATGACAAAGTTCACGGTCGCGCTGCATCAGCGGTCGTTTTCACTCGAACAGCGGGCGCTCGATGAAGCGAGGCGTGTCTAGATTCCTAACTCGGAGGCTGTATCCGGGCCACGGCAGGGATCGAGTGACGGCGGGGGCGTGCGAATGTCAAGGAACCCTGTCCGCGGGCCGCGGGCCGCGCTGCGTCACGCCGGCGCCCGCGCCGCCGCCAGTCGCAGCCGACATGTCTGCACGCGCGCTCGCCGTCCTCGCGCTGCTGCTCCTCGCTCGCGCCCGTAAGTACGACGTTGCGAGGTGCTACGACACCCGCGGCCGGTTCCTTCGCACATATTAACGGACCTCGCTACTAATTTGCGAATATTAATAAATTTAAACTTTAATTTACCAACAAATATTTATCTCAAAACACATTTATCCAACATATATATTTACTTATAGACTGAATGTGTTTGAATGCCGTCTTTTTCCATTTAACGCAATATGTACGAAATTCGGTGCATAATTAACTTCAAGCTTAATATTCCAGATTGCGAGGATATAACGTGCGTCCGAGACGGCTTATACGCAGACTACGAGACCGAGTGTCGAGAATACGTGCGATGCGCGGCAGGCTCGACGAGAGGTCGGTACGCGTGCGCTCCCGGACGCGCCTTCAGCGAGGTGGCGGGCGCGTGCGTCCCGCGAGGCCGCCACTCGTGCACACGCCGGGTGTGCGCTCCCGGGGACGCGCTCGCGTATGCCACCCCGGGGACCGCTTGCCGACACTACTACCGCTGCGAGAACGGAACGGTCGTGGACCACTCGTGTCCCTCGGGATCCTGGTTCGATCTGGACCGGCAGGCGTGCTCGCGGGGCGCGGGCACGTGCTACGAGCCGGTGTGCGCCGGGCTACCGGACGGCGAGTATCCGGACACATCGCACGAATGCCGCCGCAAGTTGCTGTGCCGCGGGGCGGAACTCCACAGTGTCGTGACGTGTTCCGGCGGCGCCTGCGTCCACGCCTGTCCGCCGCCCCGGTCCGCCGCGATCCCGTTACCCGCGGGCGACGCGGACTTCTGTTCCGACGAGGCCTGCTCGTCTCTGTGCCAGCAAGCAGCCAACGGGGCGTACGCCGACCGTTCCACCGGCTGCCGGGAATATTTCGTTTGTGAATCGCGACGTGTCATTCGAAGGGGAGTGTGCGAAACGGGATTGTTGTTTTCCGGGAGCGGCTGCGAGCCCTCGTCGGGGACGTACTGCCCGCCGCCGGCCAGGAGTCCGTGCTTCAACAGACAGGACGGACTTTATAGGGACTGGCGGGATTGTGCCTCGTGGTTCGAATGTCGCCGCGAACGGGTCATAGCGAGAGGGGCGTGCGGATCGGGACAAGTATTCGACGGAGCGGAGTGCGTGGTTGCCGGCGCATTCTACTGTTACGGACCGGAAGTGTCGGAGGATTGCAAGGGAATGCCGAGCGGGATGTACCAGGATTTGGAGTCGAACTGCACGCGGTACTTCCACTGCGAGGGCTCGTCGCGCACCATGCTGTCGTGTCCACCGGGCGCGGTGTTCGACGGGGTGCGGTGCTCGCCGGCGTCCCAATACCTGTGCCCGAGTCTCGCGCGGGACTCGTGCTACGGGCGCGCCGACGGCCGGTACCGCGCGCCCGACACCGGCTGCCGGGGGTACTACGCGTGCGTGAAGGGCGAGAAGGCGGTGTACGCGTGTCCCCCGGGACGGGCGTTCGACGGCGAGGCGTGCGTCGGCGCGCGCGCGGCCGTCTGTCCCGCCGAGGACTACTCGTGCGTGGGACTCGCCGATGGCTATCACGCCGAGCTCGAAAGCAACTGTCACAGGTGACTCGATTGAAAGTATTTTGCGTGTGTTCATGTAAAGTTTGATGTCATCCAAAATACATGTAGTGTCAATTTCTTTGACACTTCTGCTTCCAAAATATAGATGTTTTCTAATTTTTTTTAACAATACGCACATGACTTTGGCCGCAAATAGAAAACGTGTGTATTATCTATACATGTGAGTAAAATGGAATTGGCTGACTGTAATTTTATAAAATATAATGTAACATAATGCAATTTTTCTAAAAATGCATAATAATTGTGACTAGATAGGTAAAAAAATAAAAAAAGTAAAAAAATCTGATCTACTAGTGCCGTTTATTACAAATGTTTTGAACTATTCGGTATTGTTAAAAAGCAGAGTTCAGAAAGAGATTAGTTCCAGTGTTCTCGTTTTAAGAGCAATCTTAATTTTTAAGG